>JAHBCN010004619.1:0-62684 GCA_019359885.1 Listronotus oregonensis
CTACCTTCTTAGAAAATACCCTTTTTAACCTCTGAATAAGGGCAGAAAACAGCACTTTACCTCCCTGTTCCAGCCAAGCATGCCAATTAATTTTTGTCTTGTCAATGTCTTAAGTGATTTCAAATCTTATGTTACAAGTTTTTAATGCAGGTGTTTATTCTGACAATCAAAACCACAATTTAATAATAGAATACAAAATTCAAAGATAATTTTTGAAAATTTCAATAAAGTAAACTCAAATTTCGTTAAATTATCTGTTTTTCTCATGCCTGGAGAGTGGCGCCTCCTACAATACTTGACTCCATTCAAAGAAGAGCTGTTCGTCTTATTAATGATCCCACACTTACAGAAAAGCTTCCTTCCAAACTTTCAACTTTGTTTGTTCCTTTATCCCTGTCCAGACTATGGAACCTGCTACACGCATAAGTTTTCCCTTTTTTTCCAGATCTCCAAATATTTAAGTCTCGTACGAGTAAACTCCCTCTTACCACACTTTAGACAGCCACGGTACAGTACGGCCACAGCCTTCGTGGATTGTCCCAAGATAAAAAAATTGTGTGAAGAGTGAAAATAGTTTCATTCCTTGCATTGATAGCCTTATCTATGTATAAAAGTATCCTTTTTATTATTTCATGTTCAAATTCCTTTTAGGTTCTTTAATAAAATATTTTTAAGTGTAATACTAATATATTTTGTAAAAAATAAATTATAACGATATTACGAGTCTATTGATTCCTATTATTTAAAATGCAAAAATATTTATTTGTGCAGCATTAAGAGGGTTCCGTGTTTATTTTTCCTGTTAAAAAGGGTTCCATATGTGAAAAAGTTTGAGAAACGCTGCTCTAGAGGAATGTATATAATTTTTTCTACTACTTTTTATTCAAATTTTTACAAATTATCTTTGAATTTTGTGTTCTATTATTAAATTGTGGTTTTGATTGTTTGGATAAACCCCTGTATTAAAAACTTGTCAAAGTATAATATAAGATTTGAAATCACTTAAGACATTGGCATTGACAAGACATAAATTAACTGTGTGGAACAGGGAGGTAAAAATTTCACCCCTCTAGGGAGGTAAAGTGTTGTTTTATACCCTTATTCAGGGGTTGAAAACGGTATTTTCTAAGAAGGTAGTAGAAAAAAAATACTTTGCTCTGATCAAAATATAGACAATGGAAAAGAATTTTGAAAAGATATTTTAGTTCAAAATGATTATCCTCTTGATTTTTTAAATAACTGCTTTCTTAAATTTAAACAATATTGTTTATTTTTTTTTTTTTTTCTACCAACGTGACGTATTGAGATTTTAGGAAAACTTGGTGCAGTTGGAAAATTGACCAAAATACACCTTCCGATGATAAACGTTTGTTACTATTATGAACAAGTGTCATAGCTTTGGGCCATTTTATCTTTTTTTAACATAATTTTGTGATAACTTTTTTGGTATTAATATTATTAAAAATTTGTTATTTTATACTATAGATATTAAGAGAATTTTGTCGTTACATTGTAATTAATTTAATAATATTCCTTGTTACGACGATTTTACTTAGTTTAGCGTAATTTTTTTAGGAAATGCTGATCCTCATGCTTTACCTTTAGCAATAGCGACGATGCAAGGTTGCCAGCTCATAGGAATGCCGGAAGCTGATGTATTATTAGCACAGTGCGCTATTTATTTAGCTAGGTGAGATCTTAGGAAATATTTATTTATTTCAGTTCATTACGGAATCAAATAATTTCAAATAGTAATACTCGGAGAAAAACAAAAAATATTTATATACATATACACACTAAATAAAAAAACACATATCTAAAATAAGTTAAAATATGAAGGTTTAATATATAAAATGTAAAAAACGCTTAATTTATTTATTATTAACTTAACGGATACACCATTTTTACAATTACTTACACTAATTTAAAAAACATAAAATTAAAATTAAATATAGCTAATATTTTCTCACACTAACATTATCCTCCCAGAATCAGACCTCTCAGCCTACTTCTGAAAGCATTAACAGACAAGCCAAAGAAGTCTAAGCCAGGGAAATTATTCACAAACTTAACGATCCTGTTTAGGGGCATATTCTGAGCATGTAAGGTATTATAATGCTTGGAAGACAACAGTGGTCACATTCGTAAACTTCTAGGTGGTATATAAAAGTCAAAACCACCCAATATGTAAGGTGATGTTACGATGTTTTGTATTACTTTATAAAAGAAGAGTAGCTCAAAATATTGTCTGCGGTCTTCCAGCCTCGTTATCCCTTGATATGCCCTCACCTCATCCAAGCTTAGCAATAAACCCTTCTGCGCCATTCGGAACCTCAAGTATTTTAAGAATTTTACTTGTACTAGTTCTAAACGTTTTTTATGTATCTCGTAAAAGAGACTCCAAATTAAGCAACAATACTCCAATGCAGAGCGCACATAACCTACAAATAACATTTTTAAACCACACAAATTATTAAAATCATTTGACATTCTTCTGATCATACCTAACATACGGTTGCTTTTGTTAATGATTGTTTCATAGTGATCCGTATAACGGAGTTCACTATCCAGCCACACTCCCAAATCTCTCACACAGCCCTCCAATATTGTTTAAGCTTCATTATTTACTTAAAATCTGCCAAACATTTCTTTCAGTGACCCCAAATCCTCATTTCAAGCACTGAC
Organism: Listronotus oregonensis; assembly: GCA_019359885.1. Classification (NCBI taxonomy): domain Eukaryota; kingdom Metazoa; phylum Arthropoda; class Insecta; order Coleoptera; family Curculionidae; genus Listronotus; species Listronotus oregonensis. Next base: position 2,686 of record JAHBCN010004619.1, read on the forward strand.
AACTTAAGAGGGTTTTTTGTCAGCACCATTTTGGGGCCAAATATAAGTCCCTTTCTGAGTGCTCACAATCCTCATCAGACCTGACAACTCTATAGAGTTTTAAGTTGTCAGCAAATAAAAGATATTTGGAGCTAAAATATTGTCCAATGTCGTTCACCAGCAGCGGAAACAGCTTCGGGCTAAATTTGGCCACCCGAGACGATATCAATCTTCGATGAAAGAAAGCCAGACATTCTAACTTGCAATGTTCTTCCCTGAAGGTATAAGGATATCCACGAGTAAAAAGGTTCTCTTACGCCAAAAGATCTTAGTTTATTCAACAAGACACTTTGATCCAATAGATCAAATGCCTTGCTAAAGTCTGTATAGACTGCATGTACCTCAAAACCATCATCCATGGCTGCACTAATGTAGTTTGTGTACAGAAAAAGATTGGTCTCGGTAGGAACATATACAAACAATAACAAACAAAGTCTGCAAAATACAAACATTACACTTCCTATGTGCTTCTTTTTAGTATTTCTGTCATACCATAATTTGTTCGATGGGTATTTACAGAGAAGAGATGCGAGATGCCTAGATCTGGTATGCCGACTTGGTACTTTAAACAACAATTCCATTAGCAATTTTATGCAAAAAAGCAAAAAGGCTCTTTTTCGCCTGCACTCCAGACTTGACATCCTTGCTAACAGCAATCTTGTCTCGTGGCTTAAATGTTGAAAGGGAAATCTGTATTGGTAAAGTTAGAATTTTGCGAATTTATTTGGACGAGCTCCAACCTATTTACATAGCAATTGTAAAATGGTGCCCAAATTACATTATTATATTCAAGAACACCCCCGACTAAACTATATATAGAGTAATTTTATTACTTGTGTTGTTAATGTGACTACAATTTTTCTTTAAAAATCCCAACATTCTAAAACCTCTCAATACAGTACTATCCACATGTACCGTGTCCAAATAAGAAAGGACGCCGGCTGTATCTCAGAAAATGTTTATCGCACAGCGTTGAGAAAAAAATATTTTTGGTTAAAGTGTTCAAGAGAAATAGCTGGAAATTATTTTTAAGCTTCTGAAATGGCCACTAGGGGGCGTAACTTCAATCTTAAATCTAAAAAAGTGATGTTTCTGCGAATTTTGCTATATTAAGGTAGCAAAAAAATACCTTATCTTTATAGTCGAGGATAATCTGAACCTTTTTTGTTTGACAATTTTTGTTATATCTATATAATAAAAAAATAAAATAAATAATATATAATAAAAAAAATAAATATAAAATAAAGTGGTGGGGGGTATTTAAAAGTTTCTGTAAAAAACACTCTGTATCTTAAAAACGGCTAAGCCGATTTTAACAAACTTAGGCTAGTTGACAAGAGCTTTTCTTGAGCTATAAATGTTATAATATTTAAAGTTTTGTTAGTTTCACATGTCGCCGCTAGAGAGCTTTTTTCGATAATACGCCAGAAATGATTAATTTTCTCAAAAAAATTAAATGCATGGGTATAAATTTTTTTCACGAAAAAGTAGCTAAATAATGCCTAAACAAGCTCGCGAAAACCGTATCTCGATATTTTGTTTCTTACCTAAAATTTAGGCCAAAGAAAATTTTATACGTTAATATCTCAAAAACTATAAAACCTACAAGAAACCTTATGAAACATTAATTATGTATTTTAACGGAACCTTTAATTTAGGTCATTAGTCGTCAAAACGCAATACTTTACGAGTTATAATAAAAAAATCGAATTTCAGGGGTATACCTTAAAAAAATCCTGAAAACTTGATTTATTGATTATAATTCGTAAAGTATTGCATTAAGGCAAAATATAACCTAAATTAAAAGTTTCATAAAAATACATAATTTATGTTATATAAAATTTCTTGTAGCTTTTATAGTTTTTGAGATATTGACGTATAAAATTTTCTTTGGCTTAAATTTTAAGTAAGGAACAAGATATCGACATATGGTTATCCCGAGCTTGTTTAAGCATCATTTAGCGACTTTTTTTTGTAAAAAATCATACCAATGTATTTAATTTTTTTGAGAAAATGAACCATTTCTGTCGGAATTTCGGAAAAAGCCCTAGCGGCGACATGTGAAATTTATTATAACATTTATAGCTTAAAAATATCTCTTTTTAACTAGCCTAAGTTTGTTAAAATCGGCTTAGCCGTTTCGAAGATACAGGTTGTTTTTTACGGAAACCTTTATATACCCGCCACCATTTTATTTTTAGAGATACAGCAAAAATTTTCAAACAAAAAAGGTTCGAATTATCCTCAACTTTGAAAATCAGGTATTTTTTTGTTAGGTTAATATAGCAAAATTCACAGAAACATCTCTTTTTTAGATTCAAGATTGCAGTTACGCCCCCTAGCGGCCATTTCAGAAACTTGAAAATAATTTCCAGCTTTTTCTCTTGACCACTTTTACTAAAAATATTTTCCCCGACGCTGTGCGATAAACATTTTCTGAGATACAGCCGGCGTCCTTTCTTATTTGGACACCCGGTACATTAAAATCTAATTCCCTGTCAATCATTAGTCATCATTAAAATGGCTCACAGCTTCCAGAGCAATATCATTTATTTGATATTGAAATATCACAGGTAAACAGGTTTTAATAAAATCTCATTGTTTTACATTTATTTACATTTAAAGTTAAAAAATTTGTGTTACACCACGCCACTAAACAATCTAACTCCGGTTGAACTAATTGACAATCTGATGAAGAATAAATGAATGAATATAATAAAGATGTAATAAAGAATAATTATAATTAACTTATTTCATCTAAAAGTTTTTTCTGCTGTTATTTTTAGGGCACCAAAATCCCGTGAAGCTGACACCGCACTGAGTCGCGCTAAAAACCTAATCAAGCAGCACAAGGGACCTCAACCTGTTGTTCCGATGCATATCAGGAATGCTCCTACCAAGTTAATGCAAAATTTAGGTAATATTTTAATAATTTCGGTACAGAAATTAAGTTAATAAGTATTAAGATAATTCAAATTAAACTGAAATAACATTCACCTTTGATATGTTCGTGTGGAAAATTTCTAGAGAATGGGACCACTTTGGCTCTGGTCCCGGGATATAGCGACTGAGTGTGCCCAGCACTATCGATTCCTATGAACTGGCAAATCGCCTGAAACAGAAAAAATATATTCAAAACACTTATCTACGTTTCGGTTGCAAATCTGCCTTCATTATCAAGATTAACTTAAATAAAAAATAGAATAGAAACTAAATTTGCATTTTAAAGCGGGTTAGTTTTGCACATAAAATACTTTAATTATTGACATCTTAATTGGATTTTCAATTTTACTAACGGAAAAACCCCCAAACCCATTTGGGCACATACAATATTTTCTGGCTTTTACTACTTTCCAATATTCGTTGATTTCTTGTTTACCTGTTATGTTTTAATAAAATCCAAAATTTTGGGCCATGTTTATTGGAAGAAGCAATGGAACCCAGGTTATCAAGAGTCGTAACAAACCGAGGGTTCAAATGGAGATAAAGTTTCTCAGGAATGTTGACCTGTACAGTGGGAATCCCCAGACATAATGCCTTTTAGCAACCAATTACAAGGTTTAAGTTTTGTCTACCCACAAAGGAAACTGGTCGAAAAAGTCTGTGTCGGGTATTTGTTGGTAACGATTTAGCTCCAAAAAAGGCGGTGTTTTTGGGCTAAATGGACAGAGCCGAAAGGAGAGTTTTCCTTAGTTGGGCCTCTCGCAACCATATTTAAGCGGAAATTTGCTTTGAGATTTGTAATCGCTGGTTTGATCGGGACTGCACACGGTAAGAAGTAAAATATTCTGATAGCAAACGCTCTTAACTCTTGCGGCTGGTGTATAAAAGCTGCAGAACCTCCAAAAAATTATAAAATTTACTTGTTTCAATTTATTTTAATAATAAATTTGGAAATAAATTTAAGTAAAAAACAATAAATTATTGTTAGGTCTATTTTCAATTTTTTTTTGGCCGGTATGCAGTCTCCCCTGCATAAAAATAACGTTTTTTTTTTCTACCTTATTTGGGGTTATTTGTAAAAAAAAAAGTACTTAAAGGTATGTACACACCGAAAAAACATACAAGAACAAACATTCGTTCTTGTTTACCTTGTTTGTATGTATTCTTTGTTTATTGTTCGCGTTATTTTGTCTTCATAGCGCAATCAAATATTTGTTCACTCTCGTTCGACCAGTTGGAAAAGTTATGGATGACGACGAACAAAATTTATTTCTCTTTAGGTATGTACACACCGAAAAAACAAACATTCGTTCTTGTTCACTTTCTTTGTATGTTTTTTGTTTATTGCTCGCTTTTTCTGTCTACATAGCGCAACCAAATGTTTGTTTACTCTTGTTCGACTAGTTGGAATAGTTATGGATGACCATAAAAACAAAAATTCTCTTTGATATACCGACGTCCACTGGAACATGTGTGAACAAGAACAAACAAACGTTTGTTCGCCGTTTTAACTGTCTACATTGAAGAAAAATGTTTGTTCGCTGATGTTTCTTCTTGTTTGTTTTTTCGGTGTGTACATACCTTTTGATGTACCGACGTCAACTCGAACATGTATGAACAAGAACAAACAAACGTTTGTTCGCCGTTTTAACTGTCTACACTGAAGAAAAACGTTTGTTAGCTGATGTTTCTTCTTGTTTGTTTTTTCGGTGTGAACATACCTTAACACAAAATAAGCTGAATATTTATTTAAAGAACACAAATTATTAATTATGTTTAAAACAGCACTTTTTATTTTGATTGAATAGAAAGTTTCTAATTATATAAAAAAAAGAAACAGCTACATTTGAGTTTAAATAAGTTGCTCAAAATGTCGTCCTCTAGTTTCTACACAAGCCTCACTTCGACGACGATTTCGCGTACTTTTAACACTCCTCTGTTGTAGCTGTTGTGGAAGTCTCACGGTAAATTTGAGCTGCTAGATTAGCATTTTGGTTTGCCTCGCCGTAAATACATATCGGCATATTCCCGATTTTGACGGACTCCACGCTACGGGTAGCGCTGTTGCCAATTGTTTTTTAAATTTTTAACTGGCGGAAACTTGGTTTATTTTATTAAAATATTAATCTACCTATGAGCGATTTAGATCAAATTTGCCAATTGTTAAGCTTTTCAGAAATAATTGCTACCAAAGTTGTAGCTTTAATATCGTTTTGACAAAAATCTGTCAAGTTTTGACACATATGTCATATGAACTTTTTGACTTGTTTTGAGCTCCACTATCGCCCATTAAAATCGTAAGCATCATACTTTTTACTTGAGTATAGCCTCGCCTACGCTCAACAGTTTTGTGGCACTTGAAGAAGCGATTCGAGTGACTTTAAAATAAAAAACACATTACTATACACTTTTTTTATTGACCAATCTGTAATATACAGACTCTCTACACTGCTTTATTACTTTACAGTAAAAACAAAACTAAAAAAACCGTCAGTTACATAAAAAATGTAATCCAACTTAATACATTACATGCCTACTGGCATTCATACCTTTGTATACTGAATACAATTACAAAATATTTAAAGACAATTATTTTTAAAAGAAGTAAATTTCGATAAAATTAATATGCACTACTATATATTTGATAAATTTTATTAAGTTTTGTACAAAGACATTTTTTCCATTCAGACACATAAGTAAACACAGTCAAAATCTGTAAAAATTTTAAAATCACACTACGCAAATAATTTATTCTTACAAAATAATACAGAAAGTATATCGGATGCCGATTGGTAGATCTCTAATGCACAGCAATTAACGCATGTCGATTAAAACATACAGGGTGTCTCATATACAGAGTGATCCTTAAAGACATGCTAATATTTAAGGAGGTGACTCTTGGATTAAAAAAAAACTTCCTATGAACCTATGTCCTAAAAGTCAACTTTTGAGATACAGGGTGATAAAGTTTTTTAAAAAAATGGATCGAATATTTAAGGAAAAAATACTACGCCATTGCTTTCTCTTAAAATAAATATTACTTTAACAATTCTCATTTATTTTTGAGCAAATTTGATCCTCTGGTTTTTCTTTGTCCGACGCATGGTTTTTGCGTAAAAAAATAAAAATCGTTTTACTTCAGAATCAATTCCTCAATTCAATCACACTTTTGTATATATCTTCTTTACTATTTATCCTATCGACAATGTTTATAGAACTTTTTATATAGACAATTTAAAAAGCTGTATTTTTTGTTTTATAAATTTTTTTGTATCTCCTATAGTTTTTGAGATATTTATGATTTTTTTTTAATTTAAAACGTCAATATCTTAAAAACTATAAGAGATACAGAAAATTTTATGAGACAAAAAATACAGCTTTTTAAATTGTCTATATAAAAAGTTTTATAAACATTTTTGATAGGATAAATAATAAAGGTGATTTAAACAAAAATGTGATTGAATTGAATTGATCCTGACCTAAAACGATTTTTTTTAAGTGAAAACCATGCGTCAGACAAAGAAAAACCAGGCAATCAAATTTACTCAAAAATGAATAAGGATTTTAAAAGTAATTTTTATTTTAAGAGAAAGCAGTAGCATAGTATTTTTTTTCCAAAAATATTTGATACAAAACCTGTACGGACGCCACTGGTAGAGAAAATAAAAATTTTGGTACATCAGAAAATGCACCTTGATGCATAGAGAACATGTACCAAATTTCATAAAGATGTCTGCAATATTATCTCAGTTATTATTAAAAAACTAATTAAAAAAAAATTATCACCCTGTATCTTAAAAGTTGACTTTTAGGGCATAGGTTCAAAGGAAGTTTTTTTCTTAAAATGAGTCCAAGAATTGCCCCTTAAATATTAGCATGTCTTTAAGGAACACTCTGTGTATCACTTTATCTCCCAAGGTTAAGGAGATTCCTGCAAAGTGCAATATTCTAACATAATAAACCCTGTAGTCTACAAAACAAGTATCCCTAAAAACTTCTGTAAAATAATTTGGTGGGTACAAAAATTATATTTTTTTTAGCATTTAACCTAATTTTTTTTTTATTATAAATCAATAAATTTGTAATAAAATGAGCCTTATTCAGCAGGAATCAGATGAGTGCATAAAGGTTCTACCAATCAGCAAACAACACACTTCCCAATTAATTGGTTCCTAAAGGTGGGACAGACTTAAAAAATAACATTTAGAAGATATATCAACAACCTGTGTCAAAATCGTTGATCAACAATGGGAACTTCAATTATTTATCATTTAGGTGGGTAATGGTAAAAAGAATAGTAAAGATCGATACAAATTAACTTACTCTAAATTTCAAACTCGGTAGTTGCAAAAAAGAAATCTGGTGCAATGGGTGCAACATACAAAATTTAAATTTTTAAATCTGACCCACAATGTGACAATCATTCCATACTGCACACAAACTAAATAATATACAGGGTGTTCTTTTTACATAACACCACTATTGCCAATATAAACTGTAACATTTATATATTTTTTTAACTCAAGAGTTTTGATAGTTATTAGACAATTTGGCAATAACGTAAACGACCGAATCTTAAAAGACTTCGAAAACAGATATTCTTTCCAAATTTAATCATAAGTGACATCACCTAAAAAGACACCATGTATAGTAAATTATAAAATGAAATGCGACAACAACGCACAAACCTCACAATCATCACAATAACTATAATACAAATGGAAAAATATTTGGTGGAATTTTTTTAAAACAATGTCCGTGAACAGTACAGAATGGGTTCTTAGCCTAAAAATGGTTTAAAAACAGTTTTTTTTTTTTAATCAGTGTGAGAAGTCTCACAAGCCAATACATGTGATGATTTCGGTAGGGCAAGCTTTCTTAAAGCTTTGCTGAACTTACGAGGAAATTATAAACCATTGTAAAACACTAAAAACCACGAAACTTCGTCACTCGCTCGGCTCTTCTCCCTTGGGACCTTATTTGCACATTTTTTCTACATTAAAAAAAAATTGGCCTATTTTTCCGGCGGTAACTCGAGGTCGTCGAATCTGTAGTCGGGCCCGGCCATGTCTATAGCCCATCTGAATTTGTCTCGTTGAGTCTTGTTGTAGATTTTCTCTATGGGAACGTCGTATTTCTTGCACCACGCCACCGATATTCTGGGGTCCAAATAATTCAGTTTTGACGTCCCCAGAGCAATCGTTTTGTTTTCGTCACGATCAGTTTCCTATAAAAGCAAAATATTTATTTTTATTTTGATCAACTGAAAATACTGAACAAGAAAGAAGTTTTTTTTCACAATGGTAAGAATTTTTCGGTTGTCTCCTCATTTCCCATTTTCACTTTATTATTTAAACAACCTTGCATGGTATTAAAATTAAAAGTTTTCTACAACTGAATATTTTTTTTTCTATTTGGCAACGCCAGCTCGTCCATATTTTTGTTACTTTGATTTATTTAACCTACTAAGAGCATCCTTTAGAATATAGTGTCAATCCGTTGGTTAAACCAAGGTTTAACTACTGGTTCAGAAAATATGCCTATTTAAAACAAAGAAAGCAATATGTTAAAATTGGAAAAAGCATTAGTTTCTCAATAATACCACAAGAATCTAGTTGTAGGTATTGTGATCGACGAGTTCTTGAAATGGTCACCACACATTGAAAAGTTGTCAAAAAATTTAAACAAACCTGTGATGCAATCCAGGTAACAAGTAACTATGTTAACGAAAGTGTTCTTTAAATCATGTAGAGTCCGATTTAAAGAAGAAAAGGCCAGGAACGTCATACCAAAAGAGTCCGCGATTAAGCCTTTCTCTCTCTACGCTCCACCCATACGTTGTTAAATTTGGAACAGAGCGACGAGAACGGGAATAATTTTAAAGTGAGAGAGAACAACGCATGCTGATGACGCTGGTGGCCTTTTCAACTTTAAATCGAACTTTACTATGCCAACTTTTAAGTCCTTACTTAGATGTGGAATTATTTTTTGGGGAAAGGAATTTAATGCAGAGTTAATTTTTAAAATTCAAAAAAAGTGTTTAAAACAATTTAAAAAATGAAATTTAGGGAAACTTGTAGAGGAATTTTTAAAGCAAAACGTCTTTTAACTATGTATAGATTGTACCAGGACGAATGTTTGTTGTATGTATTTAAAAACAAGGATTTGTTCCTTGTTAATAACACTAATACAATGTATCACTAACACTATCAATAACACTAATACAATGTATCTAGAACTGTAGATATCAACTACCCGATTCATAGATTGAATATGACGGAAAACCCATAATTGAATAAAACGGACCCATCATACATGTGTATAAGAATTTTTAATAAACTACCACAGAATATCAAAAATATGCATACTTTTAAACAAATTTAAAAAGAAACAAGATATTTATTATTAAATATGGAACCCTATAATTTAGAGGCTAATTTTAATATGTAATTTGTAATGCTTAGTTATGTAAATCCCTGTGATGTCATTTCATTTTGTGTTCCTATGATACTTATGTAAATATGTATTATGTAGGCAGAATCTGAAATAAAGTTATATTCTATTCTATTCTATTCATCACTGACTGAGTGAGTCAAATACACAAGATTCTTTGAAGAGAATGCAGTTGATTTACACCAATGAGGTTGAAAACTGAATAAAAAAATTATAAACCTATACCAACGTTGCCAAATACTAATATAAAAAAATATTTTATATCCTTTTTTATATAAACAACAATTTTTTGCCCTAATAGTTAATATTTGATGAAAAATAAACATCACTAACTATAGTTCCTTAAATTTGATAATTTGTACAGAAATAAAGAATCAGAAAGAAATAAATCAAAAAAGAGTAAAAAAACACATTGATGCTGAGGACATACAAAAGAGAAAAAAAAAAACATTTAGAAATTAAAAGGCTGAGTCATACCTGAATTTCAAGCTTTGCCAGTTGGTCTTTCAGCCTCTGAAGCATATTTTTCTTTTTTTCCACCACCGCTTTATTTCCGCTGCGTTTAGCATCTTTCACCTGCTGCTCCGCTTCCTTAATGGTGTCCCTTTTTTGGTCTATTTTTTCCTTCAGTTTTTCCATTGATTTTTGATGACCTTTCGGCACCGACCTGCAGCAAAGATTATTTTAGTGAAAAAAGGTAATCACAATTAGGAATACAAATTTTATATTTATCTACAACAAACTGCTCACTTTTATATTGTCAAAAACTGGTTGTATATTTTCTCATATTTTGATCGCGACTATTGCCGGGGGACTAAATTATTTTCTGTATACTCACCGTTGATGGTTACACAAGATTGCCACGGCCCTATTAGCTCGGTTGTATGACAGGATTTTCTCGGCGACAGTGTCCTCCTCTTTCGTCAAAAGATCCAGCTGTTGCTGCAGCGTCCAGGAGGCGTTATAAGTACGGAACACCTTGGCCGTCAGTCCCTCCATCAGATCGTTCAAATGTTTGTTCATGATCGCAGTGTTAAGTCTGAAAAAAACAACAAATCATGAAGATGTCCTAGCGAAACGTCGAAGGAATTCTTTTGATCAATGACTCATATCTTACCTATCGAAAAGATCATCTTTCGGCTTCTTATTCTCCATAAACAACTGTAAGTTCTTGAACACTCGCTTCTCCACGGGAACTTCATTGTAGTACCGGATGGAATCTTTACCGAGGAAATCGAATACGACGACGTAATCTTTTCCGTCCTTCTCCTCGTGGAGTTCGATGTGTTCCACACGGAGGGAACAACAACCGACTGTATCCGCTTGATCTTCGTCTTTTTCGTTACCTACAAAAGAGATGTATTAGTCACAAATACAAGGACTTAACTCAAGGGTTTGGTATCAAACAACGTTAAATGCAAAATTTGAAATGTTCAGGAAAACCATGTGGAATAATTAAGGTCACAATAAGGTGAAATCAAAATATTGTCAGTCTGTTATCCTTTGATATATTGCTAATAGAAATAACATATTTTTCTACTAGGGAAAATGTGATGAATTTAGAGGTAAAGGCAACTCGATTTTGTAACTTTTGTAGTTAACGTCTTTTGGCACTAAGGCAATTAAATTACAAAAGTAGTTTTCTATAAATCTGTCATTTTTTCTATTGGCAGGGAGCGAAGTATCTGGTGGGGACAGCTGAATCTATTGCAGGGCCTGCTGTGGTCAAATTTTCGTTAAATCATGCTTGATTTAAATGTAAACAATTAGATAAAATATTAAAAATGGGGCATATAGTTGTTTGAGTTGAATGTAAGAATACTGGCAGAAATAGTAACTGCAAATTTTATACATTTCCAACTGCTAGTTGGAAATTGGAAAAAAGGAAAAAATGGATAAATGCATGCAGACAAAAGGTGTGGAATTCAAATTTCAAATTTGACGTAACAAGAAGAAAAACCTACTTGTTTCTTGTTGTGTACTATTTGTTCCCGCCTTTTCCTAAAGTTTTTTAATGATTTGCGAGTTTTAAAAAGAAAAAGGTTCTTTTTAATAGACTAAGTAATCAGGGAGTGTCTGCAGACTGACTTTAGTTTCTGTGTAGTCTTCTGTGATTGTGAATAGAAAAAATGGCTATAAGGCCTTTAAGTAAGTAAAGTATGTATTATGTTAAGTATAGTGGAAAAGCCCTAGACTCTTAAGTTTTTCAGATGATTTTTTTTTTACTTATCGCCCCACTGACATAACCTCAAAATTGCATAACCATTCCTAAAATTCCGCCGATTTTCAAGTTATTTTGACACAATGTTATCCAACAGTCATTTACAGTGCTGACCAGGTTTACATATATATTTATTTACAAAAAATAAATAAATTTTATAAATAATCTTACAATTCTCCCACTGTCAGATGTCGTTTTCGATGCGCAGCGTGACAATAATTTCATTGTTTTTGAAGTAATGTATTAACTTCCCTAACTACTATTTTCGTACTATAATATAGAACAGCATTTCGGACACTCTAAAAGATATATTATAAAATAAAACATACTGTACCTGCCCTAAGAGCCAATTTATCAATGAAGTACAATGCCACAGCTCTCTGACGGATTTTCATCTCTTTCGATTTCCAATCCAACTGGTAGTTTGATCTTATTTTGTTCACTTTTTTATGCAACCTTCTCGCCGTCTCATATTTCTGCCAATCTTTTTCACCTAAAACAACATAAAAACCCATATTTACAACAATTTTTATTAACCACATCTAAAATTAACAAATACCACACTTGAGAATCATCATGTGATTAACTATCATAATTACATTTAATAACTGTGTTTCATTATAGACTGAGTAGGTCAAATGCACAAGGAATTTATAAACTTATCGAATTTTACCTTTTAATATTTAGAAAAACAATTTTGCCTTTAATTTATATTTGCTGAAAAATACACTGCTCAAAAAAAAAGGAACAGTTTTTAATAAACTTGTAAAATATTAGCTTAGTGTTTTTGGACAAAAAGATTATATAGCTTAAATTAAAAGTTTTGTAAAAATACATAATTCATGTCATAAAAAATTTGAATATAAAAATTGAAGCTTTTATAGTTTGAGATTGGATGCATTTAAGTATTAGGTATGTAACGCAATTTTTGGAATTTTTTGACCCCCCCTTCCCCCATGTAACGCGCCGTAACGTTTTTCTGTACCCCCCTCCCCCCTTGTAAAACGTTACGTAACCACCAAGTAACCATTTTTACCTAAAACAATGTTACGTAACGCACGTCCCGCCCCTGTAACGCATCGTTACGTTTTACAAGACCTCTCCCTCCCCCCAAAGTCCTTACGTAATACTTAAACGCTTCCATATTGACGTTTTAAAAATAATAGTTAATATCTCAAAAACTATGGGATACAAAAAATTTTATGGAACCAAAAATACAGCTCTCTAAATTGTCTATATAAAAAGTTTTATAATAATTTTTGATGGAATGATAATAAAGGAGATATATATCTGACACTGACTGTTTCTTGTACCTTTTTTAATTTGTAAATTTTTTCTTAGGAATATAGGATTAATCAAATGACACATTCTTTGATTTATTGTGAAAAAATATGTGTCTTAAAATATGTATGCTTGATCTGAATCTATTAATCGCCTTAGAAGTAACAAACGGACTAAGAAGTGTTGCTTAATTTTTTTGAACGTTGTATATACCAGTGAAGATATAGGTCTCAAGTCTCAAGAAAAGGGGTTTATCATTAAATAACATATTTGAGAATATGACCCGGTTTATAGAGCATTTTTGGGAAAATCAAACTGAAATTTTAATTTTATTCTTACATTACCTTTTAATTTCGAGCTAGGATTCAACATAATGTATTTAACTTGATTTTGCACATTTTCTGTCCACGAGGCCAGCCACGTCACCTTGTTATCGTGCCGTACTTCTCGCCACCTGTGCCCTTCAGGAGCCTTTGGAATATTTGAGTCTTTGCTGCAGTTGATAATAATGTCCTCCGCCTGCACTCGTTTCTTTAGTTTACCCATTTTCGGATGTTCACCTCTGCCTAAAATGAAAAAAAGGTAAATTTATAATTAACTAAGTTTACTTTTGACTCATGTGTTAAAACTTCAACTTACCTCTGAACAATCCTGGGGGTTCAATCTTGAAGTTACCAATTTTCTCTTTGTGCCCATCAATTGTACAAAAACCATATTCCTTCAACAAGGCCTCGTTTTTCTCTTTGAGCGCTTGTTTTTCTTCTTTGGTTCTGTTTCTGTTCTTTTCCGCTTGGTCCATGTAATATGCATGCAGTTGTTTAAAGTTACATTGTTTAAGGTCTGTAATTATTTCTCGTTCTTCATCGGTCATGCCTAAAAAATGTTTTTATAACTTAAAATTTTAGTGTAATTCTTAAAATACCTTGTTTCTTAACAAACTTGCGTTTCAATCCCATTGTCAAATTTTATAATTTTTACCAAAAATTTCTCCAAAATCTTATTCTCATATGTGTAAAATAGCTCTTAGTTAATAAATAGTTTCTTTGTTAAATGACTGAGTCTACTTAATTCCACTTACAATCTCTCCAATCGGCAAAGAAATTGTTATTAAAAGCCTTCTTGGTAGTATAGTCATGGTCCAACATTTTCGCATAAAAGCCAGCTACTTCTTCAGCATCTTGGCTAAGCTTCATTTCTTTCCCAGCATAATAGAATTTAACGTTAGACGGCAGAGGCTCGTAGGGTGGGGCAAAAACAGGTCCCTTGTGTTCTAAGAAGTTCCATTTAACACCATCCTCTTTCTTCTCTTCCTCCCACCTAAAATAAAGAGATTATACCATGTTGATTACTTTATGAAAAGCTGCAGGTAAACTCTGTAATTTAATAGAGATAGAAATGGACAAGAAATAAGTTGGAAAGATTCTTTCTATCACTAATTGGTACTCAATAATATTTTCTCTAAGTGGCTCGTTAAATTTCAGTAACAGAAATATAGTATATTATTCAACATGAAAACATAGGTAGCTTTGTGGAAAAATGCACAATCTATAATCTATGAAAAAATTCACTGATAGTAGCAGATTTTTTTTATTATCAAAACGTTGAAGCCTTTTTTTTTAACGTTTTGTTCATCTTGATAGCTCCTTTTTTAAAAAAGATAGTAAGATATAGGCTTGGACATGTTTACACTTAGTCTTATGTAAAAAATAGAGGTGAAGCGATACTTGTTTGGCACAATGTAGTTATAGGTCTTCAAGCAGTTTTTGAAAATTTTATTAAGAAATGTAAAATTTGGTAGGGAAATACACAGGCAAATTATTAGTACATTTTAAAGAAAAATCCAAAAAGCTGTTTAGATTATTTTCTAAAATAGAAACTTGGTTGAAAAATCCTAAAATAATTTAAAGAAATGTGAATAAATTTTGAAGATGAATAAAAAACGTAAAAAATTATAAATGCTTTATTTTAAAGTGCAATATCGAAATATATTTAAAAATAGAGATACAAATTTTTCATTAAAATACATTCAAAACACTAATGGGGTTTAAGACAAAAAATATTTTTTTGTTTCCTTCTACAAAATGCATAAAAATTGTGTCCATTTTATAATCTTCAAACCACAGACCAAAAACACCAAACTTTAATAATTTAATTTATTTATTTAAAGGGAACTTAACAACACAAAACACTTTAGGTAATTACATGTAATTCAAATAATTAAAATGACTTGAAAAATAAACACATAAGTACACTAAGATTTGCAGGTTAGTGGGTTAGGATCACTTAAAAAGTTCAAAATGAAATGAAAAAACAAGTTAAGTAATAACAGGGATAAGCTGATGTACATTATCATGGGATAGAAAGAGAACAAATCGTAGCAAGACCCTCGCTGGTCTTTCTATTTCTATACTCCGAACTAGCCATTCGGAAATCCGATTATAGCCGAGAAAACTTACGGAGTAGGGTTTAAAGAGATTTTCTATTATAGACAGGAAATTTCTTCTCTATGGTGTTACCGAGTTTGCCTGCTGATGCCTTAAGAAAATCTACTTTTGATGATGTTTAAATAAAAATAAAATACATTGATAATTTTAAAATAGAAAAATGTGTTTTGGGACAATATGTTTTAAATTTGTTTCACTCTAATTCTGTGCTATAATTAATTTACTGATGTTTTCAAACAAATATTGGAATAACAGGTCATTTTAAATGCGCCAACAAACTTCAATTGCAAGCGCATACTATCTCAGAAAATACATTAAGACTCATGGACTAGAGCGTACCTTTTGCCTCTGTTTTTAGTTTTTCTTTTAGTACATTCAGACTCAATTATTTCTGGTTCTGGAATAACAATTCTTCTATTTTTTAAATTATAAAATACATCAGGCATAGATACACTAAGATCGCTATTGTTTAAGCGCTTTGCACCCTTAGTAGTGTTCACGGTGCTTTTCAGTTGATCATGGTGCTCTTTGGACGATTCCTTAACCTGTATTTTGAAATGAATATCTCGATTTATCGTCTGAAATTTGCAACATAAACAACTTGCTCGATTAATTCTAACGAGATTTCGAAAAACGTGGCGCAAAACTAATGTCCTGCCCATTACTTTCCGCTTAAAAAAATAAATAAGGTCGAAAAAAATAATAATAAATCATTAACGTGCGGAGCTAATCAGCCATTTTCATTTTACTGACGTTTGTCAGTACACAGCTGATGTGACGTTTCACCGGCATGAAGTTGGTTTCTAAGCAATTATAGCGGGCTATTCAATTGCAACCAGATTCTGGTTAACTAATTTCTTGGGATTTTTTTTAATTCGTACCTACGAGCATTGCCTACTAGAAGCAGCGTTGCCGCTCGGACGGGCGAACAAGCATGCAAGATAGAAGAATAGGTGTATTTCTCGCTCCTCGTGCTGATTGGTCGGTGAGGAGGAGTATATATCCCGCCGGGCAAACAGCACGCAAAGTAAAAAGAACCAAATAAGCAAAACGTTTTTTGGTAATTGTCTAGAAAGTGGCAATGCCGAATTTGACCAATTTTGGTATACGGGGGTTTTTTGGGGCGCTGATCACGAATTTGAAAAAAATTGTAGTTGGAAACTTTTCGTTTACAAGAAATCTACATCAAACTAACCTTATTTTCACTATATTTCCCCTTCTTTTTGTACACAATTCTTGATTTTTACACTAAAGTGGCAAACAATATTTTAGAAACACCCTTAAAACCTTGTTTTTTATTTATTTTACACTTTTTTTCATGAAATTGCAAAGCTTTACTTTCAAATGTCGCGGCCATGTTTGCTGAAAACATCCCTTGTGTATACATGGTTGCGGCGTTTAAAAGTGAAGCTTTTCTATTGAATGGAAAAAAGGCGTAGAATAAATATAAAAACAAGTTTTTAAAATATTATCTGCCAATTTAGTGTAAAAATCAAGAATTGTGTGCAAAAAGAGGGAGGAATAGGGAAAAAAGGTTAGTCTGATTTTTAAGTTTGATGAAACGTTTCCGACTAAAAATTTTGTCAGATTCGTAATGAGCCTCCAAATCGCGGCTCCACCTACTTTAGGCCATAAAAAATCAAAAAATTGAGTAATCAACAATTTCACAATATTCGATTTTCCGGCGCATTATAGAGTAAATTTAGAGTAAATTCAATTTAAAAGGTGTAAACTTTCATTTTTTTTTGTTTTTGCTTGAAATTTTTATAAAATATTTTTTTTCTTAAAAACGTCTATTTTTTTTAATGTCTATTAAAAATAAAACAATTTTAAAATAAGTTTTCTTTTGAAAATATTAATTTTTAGATTTTTTATAATTTCTTAAAAAATTGCAAAATTTAAAAATCATTTTTTTTTGAGTCGTTAAAGATTTTTATTATTAAAGTTCATCAAAAATAAAATAAAAAATAAAAATGACAATTTTTCGATGTTTTTTTTTTTAAATCTAAAAAATGAAATTTTTGAAAAAAAATGTTTTTTGAAATTATTTTTCTTTACATGTAGAATATGAAACAAATCACTAAAAATTGCTAAACTTAAATTGATGCATTTTATTGACTAAAAACTTAAAAAATACCCATTTTTTTATCTTCAAAATAAAAATTAACTCCGATTTTTTTTTTTAAGATTTGTTAACGCGCCCTAAAATAGAACAAAATGAAAAAAAAATGTAAATATCCCAACTTTTCGATTTTTTATAGCCAAAAATAGGTTGAGCCGATTCTAAACAATTACCCAAAAAAACCTGTATACCAAACTTGGTCAAAATCGACGTTGCCGCTACTTTCTAGACAATTACCCGTTTTTTTTTAACTGCATTAAGGTAAACATCATAGCATTTTTTCTCAATATATTTTTAAAACTTACCATTTCCAAACTTCTACTTCTTCCTCCTCTTTTTTCTTTCTACCGCCCTTCTTAGCAGGACTAACTTCCTGCTTTATTTCTACCTTCACTTTTTTTTCTTTCTCCTTCTTTACCTAAAAAAAAATATATATTTCAAAAACGGAAAAATTGAAAGTCGTCACAATGACGTCCAAAACTAGCATTTTACAAGTTGGTCCCCAGAGGTCTTATTGTTTACAACCAACGAATTTTTGGATAGAAATAAAGTAAACAAACCTTGTTTGGCATTAATATATTCAGGGGGGCAAGGAGGGATAGTTCTTGTAAACACACTGCACGGCAATATTGATTAAAGACACTGAATAACATAACTCAGGAAATAATAACTTTTTCAATGTTTATGGCATTGCACCATAAATTACATTTTTATAAATTGATGATTCTCTATTGTTAAAAATTATTTTTAAAGCCGGGAAACTATTTTTGTTTATTATCTGAAGTGACAGACAAATATGACATTTACTTTAGATGCTCAATTTGGTTGCTGTTGATCAAGTTAGTTTACAAAACATGTTATTAAATAATACAACCTACTAGAAAGAGATAAAATGACATCGAAGTGCAGTACAACACCTGTTTACTATCATTTTTTATTAAACGAATGCAGCAGCTGTGCAAAATAAGCTTGTTGTCGGTGCTTAGAACTGTCATATTAATAAATGTTTATATTTAAATCGATGTTGCCTATATTAACACAAAAACCAATATTTTTGAATAATTTTATTACATTTTCAAGGTAATTTCCTGATTTTGCTTTTGAGATCCGGCAATTTGTTTACGTTTTTCCAAAACAAAAACAAACAAATCACTATACCAAACACCCTGCCTACAAACTGGCGTTGCGTTAATTCTAGTCCTTGAGTTCGTTGCTTACAACAAAAACTAAATAGCAAAATTTGTAACTATGACAAATATATTTACTTTTTTTGGTTTCTTCTTTTCCGGTTTAAAGTCTTCCTCGTCTTCTTCATAGTCCGATTCAACGCGTTTCTTCTTCTTTTTCTTCTTTTCCTCTTTTTTGATCTTTTTTCTAGCCATCAGCGGCACGTCATCGTCGTCATCTTCTTCGCTTTCAATCTTCCTTTTGTTTTGACCTAATCTAGCGGACTGTGGAAAAAAAAAACAAAATAAAAATAAAAACAGTTACTTTTTTAGTGATAGACGGATCCATCTGCCAATCGGATGTAAACTTTTTTTTTTAAATAAAATATGTAAATAAAAGTATCGTCAATGGGTTACCTAAAAAATTATGGTCAAGGCTATGATAAATTTTAATTACAATAGTTACATTTTCTTTAATACTGTTACACAGGTGCTAACTGAATATCAAAAATTTGTATATTTTTATTTTAATTAATAATAGACTTGACCATAATTCTTTTTCATCCCATTGGCAGATGGTTGAAGGGTGTCCCTAATTAATATCTTAGACTAGTAGAAATTTATTTTTTAAATCAAGCTATGCTACTGAGACTAATTAACTTTGTAATTGATCTTAAATATTTTACATACCCTACTTTTAGGCTGCATGAAACAACAAGTGGATTAAAAACTTAAAAATAATAAATCGTTGAGAAATAGTGACCAATTATTATTAACTTAAGTTGAGGGCTTTTAAAGCATTCTTTACTTAAAAGACAAAAATAAATC
Organism: Listronotus oregonensis; assembly: GCA_019359885.1. NCBI lineage: Eukaryota > Metazoa > Arthropoda > Insecta > Coleoptera > Curculionidae > Listronotus > Listronotus oregonensis. The sequence goes on from JAHBCN010004619.1 coordinate 22,183, forward strand.
ACTTTTAGTGGTTTATTAATTTGAGAGAAAAATGGACTCTATTTAATCTGATTTAATTAAGTCGTACAAAAAATCAAAAATATGTTCATATTAGTGATGGAACGGACGTCGGTTCAAGTACCAATCGGCAAGTCCGCCATAATTCGCCGGATTTTCTGAAAAATCCGCTGTCAGCTGAAATTTTTAATGTTATTAATAAGGAAATATAATTTAATAAGTCATTGGAAATATAATAGAGGAAATATTGTAATCTTGGTAAGACAAAAGCAGCTTGATTTATCAACTGATTTGGTAATAATGGTTCAGTTGCAAATAGTACAAACATGTTAAAAATCAAAAACTATTTTATGTTCAAATATGTGAATCCCAAAAGTGTTTCAACTTTTGGAGGGTTAATCTAGAACGACTATTTCTTCATAAAATTTGCCAATTTCTAAAAGACTTCTAAATACACACTACTTGCTGGGGCGCTTAAATATTGTATCAAATTAGGTGATATTTTAAGAAAAACTGTTGATAATGCTCCACATTTCTATATTTGTTTTCATCTATGGGGGAATTCCTAGCTCAATTAGTTTGGGGAATACCAGACAAAATTTCTCATTTTTATTGGTTTATGTTGCTCGCCAATAGCAATCGCGGATTCGGTGGGAAACCCCTTAAAATTATTTATATAGGATAATATGGGTATTCACAATGCAAGTCAGGGTGCGGCAACATGGCGGCAACAAAATAAGGATTTTTACGAATCTTAAAGGCTATATAAGAAAACTATTCTACAAAATTGTATATGATTTTAAAAATTTATAAAATTCATTATAAATTAACGAACTTTTGGTGATTTTAATAACTTTTTTTTTAGATTTTTTTAAGTGTGGTTTTTAAATAAGGGTTGCCATAATATATGACATGATATTACTCTAGCTGAATACTCAATTGTCTTTGTAAGAAAACTCTTAGTTTACAATATTTCCTTGGCACTTTATTATCTTTTATTGACATTTACCGGCGCCGGACTTCCGGCATCCGGTTCGCTGGACGACCGGAAGTCCGGAGTTCGGTAGTCCGGTAAAACATGAGTCCGTTCCATCACTAGTTCATATACCTGTGATCAAAAAGATGATTTAAAAAAACGCAAGAGTAATTACATCCATAAAAAACAATATACACTGCTCAAAAAAATTAACAGAACACTTTTTAATGAACTTGTAAAATATTAGCTTGGTGTTTTTAGAAAAAAAGATTATATAGCTTAAATTAAAGGTCTTGTAAAAATAATTAATAGTTTAAGAAACCCAGTAAAAGTTTTTTTTTTTTAACTCATATTTGCTGAAATATATCAAATTGTTGCAAACAAAACACGAAAGTGCGATTGAATTTACAACAAAATGAGTTACAAAAGTTGCAAAATGTACAAATACGTCGTTAAAAACTCAGGAAAACTATTTGTAAGTGTTCCAAAAAATGTCGAAATGCTCCAAAAGTGGTTCAACTTTCACGGAGGGATCCTAATGACATAGAGAATAGTACAAATATTTTCTTCTGTGAAGACCATTTCAATGTAAGTAAACATAATATTTATATTTTGTAATAATTAATTACATTCAGAATGTAAATATTTTTGTTATTGATTTGAGGTTATAATACCTCTAATGTTTTTAAGAGAATGTCTCACTTCGAATATTTCCACTGTTTTCCATAATATTAGTTCAAAATTATAGCTACAGAGTCTTATGATTTCAATAAGCATTACACTAAAAGATCCCGACTAACTTGTTTGTTTTAACTTAACATTTATAACCTATAAAATGTCTTGCTTGCTGTATAAGTTCATCATTATTTCACTTTTTTATGATATAATTTAAGTTACCACTACCACTTTGCTGTTTTCACATTTTTTAGCTCCGAAGCATAAAAGTCAGAATTATTTTTGAAAAATAATCCGACCATGATTGCGTCGACTTGGGGCAGGTTTCTGCTGTCTGCTTTTACGAAATTGTTGTCCATGTTAAAAGTACTTGACAGAATTTGTAAAATATTATATAAAATAAATCACACAAAAACAATGGATAATATAGAAAAATCTTATTAAAACAGTTTTGAAAGCTCATATACCACAAGTAGGCGCAAGTAGGCAAACGAGGTTTACAAGCAGGTGACGTCATCATAAAGTCGACCAATCAGGAGCGTTTTGTGTCACGTGACAAACGTTTAAAAAATGCATTTTTATTTACGGATTTTAAATAAATTAATTATTATTTTTAACTTAAGTTAATAAATAACCATTTTTAAACTCTTAATTTATACTGACAGTAATTGACACTTTATTTTTCGCATTCTTAAATAGCCTATTCATGTCAGATAAAATTTCTTGTTGCATTTATAGTTTTTAAGATATTGACGTTTTAAATTTTAAAAATAATCGTTATTATCTCAAAAACTATAAGATACAAAAAATTATGTGGAACAAAAATACAGCTTTCTAAATTGTCTATGTAAAAAGTTATAAATATTTTTGATAGGATGAATAAAAAAGAAAATTTGACACTTTGTTTTTTGTACCTTTTTAAATTTGTAATTTTTTTTTAGAAATAAATTTTAAAATTGATTTATTGTGAGAAAATGTGTGTCTTTAGAAATATGTTAGCTTGATCTAAATGTAATTAACACCTTAAAAGTTACAAATGGACTGACAGGAGTTCCATTTTTTTTGAGCTGTGTAACAGGCGGATTAAAATTTAAAGAAATAGTACTGTATAATAATGAAAACCTAAACATGTTCTTATTAGGGGCATACAATAATGAATTACAATAAATATGAATAGTTATTTGAAAATAGGAACTAAAAATAAATCCTTTTTCCCTCATTTTTAAAGGTACCTCTAAGTAACAATTCTTACCAATGGTATGTCCTCCTCACTCTCCTCTGGTTCTTCTGGTTCCTCCTTTACTGAAGGTTTAAAATCTCCATCCTGAGCATTATCGTCAGCTTGCTCGGTCTCATTCATTTCACCCTCGCCTTCCGAAAAATCGGCTTCGTTCTTGTCGAACTGAGACAGATTGTAGTCGCAGCTCGAGGCCTAAGATAAAAACGCTTATTAAAAAATGCTTTGGGTCCATAGACCTGTCATAGACTTTCTGACAAACCAATATAAAGAAATTAAAACGATTCTATGGAACTTGAAAGGCAATATACTGCCGAAAAACTGCAATTTTGATAATACTTAAACCCTTCTGTACCTGTGAGAAATTGTGCATGTTCTCTCTTTCAGCTTCATCTTGACTATTCGGCTCGTCTTTAATGACGAGCTTGTCATCGTCATCATCTGTGCTTACTGCGTCTTCTTGCTTTGGCGGTGGCTCTTCATAGGCCTCCTGTTTTACCTCGTTTTCCTCTTGCTTTACTTCTTCCTCTTCCCGTTTTTCTTTAGTTTTGGATGTATCACCTAAAATATTAAAAAAAAACTGAAGGAAAAAGGAGACTTACATTTTTTAAATTGTTTTTAATTAATTCCTTGTCCGTTTTTAATCACAGAAAGTGTGTGTATATGTACAGGCACATTTTGGTTGTATTTAAGAAACCCGTAAGAAATACAGCAATTTTAGTCAAAAAAAGGCTATTTTCAATAATTTTTTTTTACAATAATTTAAAAAATAAAAATTTTTTTACATTATGAATTATTTAAAAGATTTTTACATAAAAATAAAACTTAATTATTATAACTCTTCCTCCCCCTACATAGTTTTTGGATAATAAAGAAAAAGAAAAACTGCAAAAATGGTAATTACCTGACTTATATATGAAGGGTAGAATATCATTAAAATGGTAATGTAATTTGCAGCCCACTGGTAAAATAAATAGGGGTTGTAAAGTAACTCGAAAAGCTTAACTGATAGAAAAAAAAATTAGTAAGCCACTGGAATCTATGTGAAAAAAATCAGGGTTCGAAAATATCCGATATTTATTATAAATATCAAAATATCTGCTATTTATGATAATATGATATAAATAAAAAAGTTATTTAATTCTTCTTAAAAACTCAATAATGAAGTAAAATCGTTTCTGCAATTTGTCAATTATTTTTTTTGTAAAAAATAATGAAATAGACACAAAAAAAACTTATTCTTTCGTAACGAAATTTTTCTGACACGACTGACGCCATTAATGCCGACAGAAGTGTTGCCATTTATGGATTAGAACTTACTATTAGGAATATGTTTTAACTACTCAACGCATCTAATTTGGGAGTGAAATCTAACAAACCAAAATTTTAAACATTTTTGTATGGATATATATATATATATTATATATGTCTGAAAATTTAAGGGAAAAACTTTTAGTTTATCAAAAAATAAAGATTTTTCTTAACACTTTTCGTGACTATTTTACCAAACCCTAAAAAGAGGGGACTATAGTGAAAATGAGATTAGTTTGATTTTCAACTTTGATGATGAATATCTCAAAAACGAAACGTTGTCATTTTTTTATTCGTGATCGGCGCCCCAAAAAAACACCATACAAAAATTTGATCAAAATTGTAGTGGAGGCAACTTTCAAGACAATTACCCAGAATTGCTCTTATGGTTTTCTCAATACCCCATAAATACAACCAAAATGCCTCACCCCATACATCCTCCTAAATCAAAGTTAATAAAAATAAAACTACCAAGTAACCATAAAGAGTGAAAGCAAAATTAACACATGTAATTTGACTTAAATTATTGAAATGCAACATATAACTGCTCAAAATTTTTGTCTGCTCCATCACTCTTTAATCTTCAGCAAATTGCTGAAAATCTACAGAAAATGAAGGATTTCAAGAAATGGCAGGATCTGCGCGTGTGTAATGCAAAAATAAGGTGGGTAGTTAACACTTCATTTAAGGGGATGTATAGCTTCTAGAATAAAAAATCTTCTTATTGCACAAGTGTATAACCAGAAAAAAATGTTGAGCAGTTATATGTTGGATTTTATTAATTCCAGTTGAACTGGAAAACAGGCTGAAAACCCTCTTTTATTGTAGTCACTCTGTGATGTGAGTAAAATAAAAACTTCTACTCTAAATTTTAAGATTCCAATTGCTACATTTACCTTTAAAAAGAGAAACAAATCAAAAAACTTACAAGAATTAAACAACCAATCGTGTACACGGCAGTGCGGGCAGTACTCCAACAAACGAGCAAGGTGATCAACCATAGTTCTGAATGATTTAATGAACAACACAACAAATTTAGGACAAAGGACGGAACACAAAATGAATTTGGATAATGAACAACAAATTTTGAAGTTTAAATTTCTAATCTTGACATTCAATTGACACTGATGTTTGTCAACAATGCGGTGTTAAATAATAATTATGGGCATAGCTAGCGCCTTTTTTTTGGTGGAAGAAAAAGGAAATAAACTCCAGAAAAAAAGGAAATGACTGAAAAATTTCACAAACCACATTGCCTAAATAAAAATTACAATGATTTTGTATTTGTTCCTGTAAACTTCAGTTTTGATGGTAAAAAAAGGGCAGACATTTTAAAGTATCCAAAACAAACAGCCTGCATAAAAAATTAAACAGTATTTCATCACACAAATAAATTTAAAATTCTTATAAAACAATCTGATTTATGAAAAAAGGCCCATCAGAGGAACACCTTCAAAATAAGGTGGTTAAATTGAAACTGGGTGACAGGTCTCCTACAGCTTGCTAGTGGGCAAGAGAAGAATGCCTCATTGTAAGAATAGGGTCATTAATGCGGCGGGCAGCTCTTCTTTGAATGGTACATTTCTTAACTGTGGGTAAAATAAAAAAACCACAACATGTCTGAATTTGGTTAAAAGGAGTTTTCTATTCATTTTATTAAAATTATATAGCATACTTAATAAATTCATGTATCAAATTGCAGATAGCAATGCTGAAAAGCTCTGTACTATAATATTATTACCTACTACCTATAGGACTGTTCTTTAATAATCACTTTAATAATATGTAAAATTTTATAATAATAACACACCAACTTTTTTGTAATTAAAAAAAAACACAAAATAAATGTACATAAATACTTTTTTTAATGTAATAAATATAAATATTTTTTACCTTTTTCTTTTTCCTTCCTTTCTTTTCTCTCCTTATCTTTGTCCCTATCTTTTCTATCCTTATCTTTCGAACTACTGGAGTGGTGTCTATCCTTGTCCTTATCTCTTTCTTTGTCTCTATGCTTGTCTTTAGAGCTACTGCTGGAACTATGCTTCCTATCTTTATCCTTATCCTTTGACCTCTCCTTATCCTTGTCCCTGCTCTTATCTTTGTCTCTGTCCTTATCCCTATCTTTCCTATCCTTGTCCTTTTCTCGATCCCTATCCTTATCCTTGGATGAAGAAGAGCTAGACTTGTGCTCCTTATCTTTATCCCGGGAACTTTTGTGATCCCTGTCCTTATCTCTAGAGCTTGAGCTTGAAGACTTTTTATCTTTATCCTTTTCCCTATCCTTGTCTCTATCTTTATCACGATGCTTATCTTTATCTTTGTCACGGTCCTTATCTCTATCCTTATCACGGCTAGATGACTTGTGAGAACTGCTGTGTCTGTCCTTGTCTTTGGAACTTGAGTGCTTGTCCCTATCTTTATCTTTGTCTTTACTGGATGATTTATGGTCTTTGCTACGATGCCTATCCTTGTCTTTATCTTTATCCCTAGGCTTGTCTCTATCTTTTTCTCTGTCTTTGTCACGATACTTGTCTTTGTGTTCTGATTTTTGTTTATCTGAGTAGCCGTTTAGGCCATTCACAGCCACAGTGTTGTCATTTTCTTTGGCCTGGAAACAATTAAATTAAAAGCTACCTTTTTATAAGGTTATGAGGTAAAATATAATGTGAAAAGCTTTATGAATTAAATTTCTCAAAATTAAGGAATGATGCAGACAATTTTAAATAGGTATGAAAATCAAATGTAGGTAAAAATAATTTTCTTTCTTAGAACCTTTTTAAAATTTTAAGCAGCTGCTAACCTGTGGAGTTTTGTAAATAACAAAAAAATGTACAGTAATTATAGCAAATCGGTGGAAAAATAATTAATTTAAGCCTTAAATATGATTAATATAAAGATAACATGACTCATAGATATAGTACTATTTTACAGGAATCAGGTTAAACAATTTTAAATAATTAAAAAACTATTGACATTTTTGAAAATGTGTAAATAACAAACTAAAAGGGGATTTGGTTCTGTATTAAACCGTAATATCAATATGCAAATTAAATAAGGTATAGGTAGAAGGTACCTATAAATTTAAAACATTCTGGTATCTAAACATAAAAAAATATAAATAACGTTTTTAAACGCTCCATTGACATTTTTAAAATATCTATACAAAACGTGGTCCCAGCATGAATAAACCACCAGTTAAAAAAATGTGTTAACGTAATAAGTAACAGAATACAAAGGAAGTTTAATGAGGCTATCACTTCTTACGTTTAGAACGTCCAAACTTGGCTTTAAATGAAAAAATATTAAAAAACTTTATGCAGAATAATAAAAAACAACCTATTTTACCCTCACGGAAAGTTTGAAACGGTAAATTTATATAATAATCGAGAAAATTACAAAAAATAGACAGCGCGTGCTTTGTACTAAGGTAAGACGTGGGACTTAGCCGCTGACGCCATTTTGGGACTTAGAAAAATTTCAGCTTTTACCGCAGGCAATTTTCACCAGTAAAGCGGCCTTATTTGGGTTTTTCCGGAAAAAGTAAATAAGTAGAAAGATGCACAATGAAAAATAGACTTATTATAGGTACTTACCAAACCGGAATCTCCATCAGCAGCGGAGTTTTCGACGTCCATATTCTCACAGATTGCACCAAAATCTAACACTTAGCTCGTCTTTCGACTTTGCCGTTTTCTCGAACAGCCAGTCTACCGAGCAACGCTTTTTGACAAAGTATCAAAATGAGAATGCATGCCAAATTACTTCTCACGAAGCTATTCATTACACTGGTCCCGATATGTTTCTTTCTTTACTGCAAACTTGTATGGGTGTCTTCTCATAAACGTATTTAATTTCGTATTGTTTCTTCTTCTTGAATTGATAATGCTATCCTTGTTTTATTTCTGGTATCAACGACAACATTGGGATTGTAAATGAATGAGCGAATTGGTGCGGCAAATTTTCGCCTCGCGAAATTCATCGACTCAAGTTCTTGTATACAAGAGCAACATACTGGCGCGAAATTGCTTGGCATAACAAACTCCAGATTTTATTTCTTTCGCGCCAGGCGTTTTGTCGTTGCGAATTTAAGATGGTTTACTAAATATTAATAAGTTTGGAAAAAATCGATTTGATTTAAGCCATAGATTTAAAATTCAGCCGCTAATTATTTAACACGTTTAATCTTAAACAAACTTGTGGATTTTAAACAAAAACAACTTTACTAAGGTAAAGTGGGCTTTGCCTGACGCCATTTTTTGAAAACTTGAAATAGTTTCACCATAAGCGCTGATAGTTTTCGTTGACGGCCATTCTTTTATAGGTATTAAAGAAATGACATGTTAGACTGTCATTCTAAGTATTACCAAAACGACTCATTAGTCGCGTTTGCTACTGACAATTGCCTTTCTAAATTGTCTTTCGACAGCTTTTCATCAAAAACAATGCCAGCTCTACAAACGCTTTTTCGACAAATATCATCACATGGAAGCTATTCAAATTATTGCTACCTGACTTTCATTCACCTGCCCGATTATGTTTCTCTCTTTCTTTTACTGTACAAACTTGTATGGCGTTGTCTTCTCATAAACGTATTTAATTTCGTATTAAGTTTCTTCTTCTTGAATTGAGATAATGCTATCCTTGTTTTATTTCTGGTATGTCAACGACAAGAACATTGGGATTTGTAATGCGACCAATAATTTTAATTAAATGAATTCAGAACAGTTGGAGCAGGTAAACGAATTTACAAAGCAAGATCATTCACCTCATTCCCGCCGAAATTCAAAAACTGACTTTCACGTCCTCCTGTATTTACAAGAGAAAAAGATTTTAAAAATTCCGAATTTTATTGCACCATTTTGCTATTGGATTGGACTTGTCTTAATTTGCGCTTGTCTTCTAGTAGTTTAGGTATAGTATGGGGGCGTTGAACTGTGATTTCAAGCCGGTTAGTGTTATAATTAATTAATTATAAAATAAATTACGATTCTTACGATTGTTAGTGAACGGTGATACAATGAATCAATGCAAACAATTTAAACTGAACTTTTTAAATGTTAAACTGTGCATCTAATAAAATCTTTAAATAAAAAAAATATTTATTTGATCAATTTATTATCTCGATTTGTTTGAACCCATTATAAATGTAAATGTACTTCATTTAAATAATTTAAAATTTTACACATCCAATTTGTAGTAAAATAGAATTTAGTAAATATTTTTGTAGACTTAGACATCGACCGGCATAAATGTTTATTCTTGATGAAAAGGACCAAGACATATGCGCCTACTTTTGAATTACTGAACTTTTTGTAGACGAAAATGTATATTATGTAAATTGTATTCACTGACCTTTAAGTTAAGTTATCTATATCTATGTATTTGACTAATATATCTTAATAAGCCTTTTCTTGTCACAATTTTTTTTAGTTTTTTTTATAAACAATAAACGAGGGCCCTGAAATAAACCGGTTATCCAAAAATTATTAGGCCTACAAAAAGCTGCGAGAATCTTAATATGCCTTGCTGGCAATTTAAAAGAATTATAAAGCAGGGCACAACAAATCTAAGGGAGTCTTGTTCAAGGGGTGTCACCACAGCTATCTAAAACTTAGGGCTATGAAGGAGCAGATCTGGCAACACAGCACACTAGGCTTGCAAAACAGTTTGAAAAGTAAACCCAAAAAATAATTTGTGTTTTCAAAATAAAAATAAAAATAGCAGGTTCCAGGAGGTTCCTTTGACGTGCCCTAAATTAAAGCATGGTGCAATACCAAGGCTGTTAAGAACCAACCAAATTTTTATCAAATCCTAAAAGCCCTAAAAAGAAACCCTGAAGAAAGAAGAAAAGTCCTCGTAGAAACTTACGAACAAGAACATGGGATTGAAAGCTTTCTTCAAAACGACCTTATTACTGATTTTAGAAGTTTTAAAGCGGAAATTACCAAAAAAATAAACCTAAAGAATTGGAGATATGCAGTATTTGACTCTTGTGTTTATATATATTTACTTAACCAAAATTTATTAACATCCCTAACTATTGCAAGCCTTCTAAGTGGACATTTTTATATTTCCTTTGAAGACAAGTGTAAGTGCGGTACAGAAAAAAACTATATTAAAAAGCTGCCCTTATTTTAAGCAATATTTTTTTGAGTAATTATACCAAAAATATAAACAATTCCGTTTCATTACAAACTCAGTTAAATACTGCTTCGGACTCGCCTAGAAAAGATGTAAAAAAAGAACGCTTTCCACTTTGACGGGATAAGTGTATTAAAATTAAAGTAACTATGTAATAACTATATTTACGAACAAGGTTACCAAATATATTTATAAATAATAAGTTTATTCATTTTAACATAAATGTGTAAATGTGCAACAAAAACAGTAATAACTCCAAGCAATATTGTCAGGACTATATTAAGAAAATCATATAAATACCGGTAAGTTCAACAAAAAATATCATTATACATATTCTAAGAGTTATTTTACATGTTTTAAGGTATTAGTGTAAAACCCGAGCAATGAACCCAGTTAACGTTTTGCATTTTTAAAGCCGTCTTCCTTATTAAGTACAGATTATGTTTTTTAATAATATTATTTTAGATATGTTGTTTTCGGTTGATTTTAATTATCACACAAATTACTGATTAATACATTTTTAGTTAAGTTTTAAAAGTTACATTAATTTATTTGCAAAAAAACAGTTAAACTGAATAAAAATAAAGCCTTAAAAATAAATATTTTTAAATTTCTAGCAATAATTTTAAAAAATAATAATAGGTTCCAAATATTCTAATATGGCCTAGGTGTTCGGGACACATTAGTGTTTTTTAGGGCCATATAGTATAGTATTTAAAATTATGTTTATTTTTAAAATAATACCTGTATTTTGTTTAAAATTTCATAAAAAATGTTTCTTTAGCGCAATCTGCTTAGAACTGGTTAAATTAAACCAGCCCAGGGTGCAGTGTTGTTTGCAACGTTGCCTTTCTTGCTTCATGGCTCTTTTGTTATAGAAGGCTGTGGTGTCACCTTGCATTGACCTGATGTTGCACACACCAAAAATAGCTCTAACCGGAACCGTGCTAGCAGCTTTCCAGTGTCAAAGCCAACAATAACAAAGAAGAGTTATACATAACCTTATATTTCAAATTATAAATATTTTGATTACGATTTTGAATTAGATCTTTTCAAAGTTATTTGTTTTTAATAAAATGGATTCAGCAATTTCAGAGGAGTACTCGTTAAGTTGGGAGGGACACACGCAACACGTAAGAAAAGCCATCAACAGACTTTTGGAAAGTAACGAATTGTGCGACGTTACCCTGTACGCGGAAGGTCAAAAAATTGGGGCTCACAAAGTATTTTTATCGGCGTGTAGCGAATACTTCGACGAGCTATTTAAAGACTTACAAAATGATCGTCCTGTTGTTGTATTAAAAGGCATAACGTTTGATATTCTTAAACATATTTTAAATTTTGTTTATAACGGTGAAGCTAGTATAGAGGTTGAACATTTGCATCACTTTCTTGAAGCTGCTAAGTTTTTAGGGATTGACGGCTTATCTGAAAATAAAATTAAACGAAAAAGAAAGAACACTTTCCCTACTGATTTTGAAAATGACAGTGTAAATTATAAACAGATTTATGCAGCACCTAGAACTATCGACGAAGGCAATGTGAGACATATACAAACTCATACTGAAAAGGAACCATTTAAAATAAAACATACATTGCCAAAGCCTCCTAAGTTGTACAGAATTGACAATAGTTCTACTACAAAAAACATAGCAACTATAGTCAATGCCGATTTTCCAAATGTTGCTAAAGCTACAGAAACAGGAAAATACCCCTTGGATGCCCCAGAAATCGTTGGTGAATGGCTCTCTGATTATGAACACAAAAGCCAGAGTGGTACTGTTGAAAGCCAGTCACCTGCAGAAGCAAACATAGAAGATACACTCTTGGAAGACAATGTTGCCTCCCAACTTTCAGATGAAAATAAAATTGGTCATATAACGATTGAAGAAAATAGTATTAAATGTGAAATTGTCAGCAAACCAGTCAAAGAAGTCTATAGTAATGTTGAAGAAATAAGTTCATTTGATCAGAATGACTTTGCAAACAGTTTAGATGCAGAAATAGGTAAATAATTTTTTAGTCTTTAAACTGTTTTAAATCACCATTTTTTTTAGATGATTATGATGACTGTGAAGATGACATTCTGGAGAAAAAATTAATGAAAAGTAAGTTAGAATTTAAATGTATTTGAGCATTTCTCGGTAAACTGGGCAATTTTAAGCCTATATTTGTCCGACAAACAGTCCCCTAGTTAGTTTTTTTTATAGGTTAATTTATTTATCATCATTGGGCAAAATTAAAAAGCATACGAAGCACTACGTTGAAATGAAGATTAATTGTAATAAATGTTATTAAGGCAGTTTTAAATAAGAACCAGGGGACTGTGCATAAAATTGGTAACAAAATTAACATTAGTTTTTTTAAGGTGTATTATTTAATTAAAAAGTAAATTCCTCTAATATTGTCAGTAAAAAGTACATTAGATTTTAAATATCAAAAGTATGAAATTTTTTTTTAAATGGTGGTTTATGTAATAAACTTTATTTACTGGATATTGTATGATAGACAGCGGTTAATTGGGTGATTATTTTTTTAAGTCGAGTACAAATTATAAAATGAACTATATTTTTCATATTATATCGGCCTGAGATAGTGAGTTGCCCAGTTTACAGAGAAATACCCATATTGTAATACCATCAGTGGCGGCTGGTCCATAAGGGTGAAAGGGTTGTTGCCTTCAGAGACAAAATTTAAATAGCCAATAAATCAAAAATGATATTTTGTATCAAATGATTCAGTCCAAAAAATTAATAAGAATCTTAATTTTAGCTTTAATAATTTCTTATTGCCAATTGAGCGATTGGGGCGCTAACAAATACAGTGCACTGATCAGAACTTACGAGTAGATGTCGGGAAGCAATAAATAAACTAACAAAAACCGCCAGAGTCACCCTGCAATGGGTCCCAGGACACAAAGGGATCCCGGGGATGAAATGGCTGACAAACTCGCCAATTTGGGAGCTGAGGACAATGGACCTGAATATACCGTGGGAATCTCTTACAACACGGATATGACAGAGATAGCAACATGGATAGAGAAATGGTTCGATGAGAACTGGAAAAAGACAAAAGCCAGACAATCAAAGGCTATTATTGGGGAAGAACTATGGAAGGACCTACCGATAGAACATAAAGGACTTCAATAGGGTGCAAATGAGAAACCTCTGACAGGTCATTGTAGAAACAGGCACTACCTCAGCAAGACAGGAAAAAGTCAGACAGGTATATGTAGATGGTGTGGAGAGGGAAGAGAGGATGCCATACATGTATTTAGAGATTGCCCAGCACTAGGGCATGGCTGGACCTAAATGACATAAGATTCCTACCACTAACAGGACTCGCATCACTAGCGAGGAAATTGGGGCTCTAGTAAGCAAAACGACAGCACCATATCAGTGTAAAAGGAATGCATACATAAGAGACAGTACAGGGTGATGGAACCTGTGTATGCCTGACCCCCAGTCTAAGTTGCTGTAATTCGCGCCATATATTCCTTTCCAATGTTTTATGTGGCAGAAATTATTTTCGCCGTAGGTTAGGTTAGGTTGAGTGGACTTTTTACGCTCTCCAGCGCGACCGCTCGGTCTATTGTGGCTCACACCTTTGTATGTTTCTCCCAATAGGATCAGACTTCCAACGAATCCGATTTCAATCAGTTAGATATCAGTTTGGAAGAGTATCTTAGTGTGTGATTCTGGTGTTTTAAAATTGTACAGTTTTAGTTTTAGTGTCATTTTTTTAGGATTTTTTTTTATTTTGACGCCGTTTCATTTTATGTTTTTGTCTATACATTATATATTTAGTGTATTGTACTGAACGTAATTTGAAATAAAGAATATAAACAAAACAAATTGGAAGAGAGTTTTTACATCTCCTCTTACTCGTATCGCTACCGGACACGAGCACAATATGTGTTCTGGTGTCCCTGTCTCCTGGAAAGTATGACGAGCAGACGATTAGATCCGTCATGCCCTCCTCTCCTGGTTTAGTGACGTGGGTAGCTACCAGGTCCTTGTTACAGGAACCAGATGTTCCTTCTGAGGTCGTTTCTCCAGCCTTTCCCTATGAAAACGGTTCTATCCGTTTTCTGTTTAAAGCCAGGGAACCCTTTTCCCTACAAAAGCGGTTCTGTCCGCCTTCTGTTTGGATCTAGGGAAGTAACCTAGTCCACCATGGCAGAGAGCCCATTACCCAGTAAGGCTAGATACTCTGAGGGGCCCTCGTATCTAGAGGCACCGTGGGACACCTGTTTAAGGCACAGGATGTCATTCACTTATCAAGCAGGTTATGCTACCTTCTTTGAGTGAGTAAGCCTTGGTCAGGCCTTGACCATTCTAGCTGAACCTGAAGCGCTCTCTTATTGAGCACCTGGCACCAGGACGGATGTATTCTCATGGGATTTAACACGCCAGTGTTGAAGCACACATTTTTTTTCCATACATAAAACTGAACATAGAAAATGCTTTGTATTATTATAAAACACCAGAAGATACATTGTCTGAGGTTCTTTTTTAAAATAGCCCCCCGCACTCTGATATACCAAGGCACGAGCCGACACTTAATAACATACAAAGTGAATAAAAACTTTGTTTTATTTAGTTTCATTTTTATATTTTTAGCTTCTCTGGCTGCTATAGACGAAGATGGCCATTATGTTTGTAAAATATGTAACAAAACTTATGTGAAAAAGGATTCTTTAAAGAAACATTTTGCTGTCCATGTAAACAACACAACATGTGGGATCTGTGGAAAAGTGTTGTCAAGAAGAACCCATTTACTTAGACATTTAAAGTTACATGGAATGAGTTCAAAATAATATTCACTATATCATTTACCAACAGTGGAATGACTTTTTTAAAACTGTACAAAAAAAAAGAGGATATAATTTACATAATTATCCAAATATGATAATTTGGTATTTTATACATTTAGATACATTGAATATTTAATTATATTTTAATATAGTGTGGGCGAGTAATTAATAAATTAAATTTTAAACATACATGTTTTTGAAGTTTTTAAAGTTAAATTAGAAGTTTGGGAAATGAAAAGAATATAAAAATATAATACAACAAAATACAGGAACCAAAAAGACACCTTAAAAAATTATTAATGGTAAAATTTTGCATACACTTTGAGCTTTACCGACCTGTGTTTGTTTAAAAAAATATAGTACAATTTACTACCAAAATATTTGTTAGAGTAAAAAGTAAAGTTTATTATCTCATTTGCTTCGAGAATTACAAAAAAACGTTTTATACAAAAGTTTTAGAGATTCTTGAGGTACATAGTTTAAAATATGAATATGAATTGATTACACAGGGTGGTTAAAAAAAGTGTGGTGAATGTAACATCATTTTTTAAAATGGAACATCTTATTTTTTAATTTATTTTTAAATTTTACAAGAAGTTCTATACATTTTTTTAATACCTAAACATAGTACTTTTTTTTTAATTTTATTTTTTTTAGAAAAATATTAGTTTTTAGTCTTATAAAATTGACAGTTCTGCCACTGTTTCTGATTGCGGAATACTTATATTTAATACAAATGTTTTATAGGGATGACAAAAAAGATGATGAAGTTGGATGCTACAGGGTATTCAAAATAAATTTATACATTTCAACTAATTAAAATTACAAAATTTTGACTTTTTTAAATGGCACTTCCTGTATATTTTTATGTTAAGTGCTGCAGCTAGAGTGTCAACATTGAATCTTGATTTCTCACTTGTTCAAAAATCATTACTAATTAAAACAAAATCTTTCAACTGCTGCATTAGTTCCAGGGCAGCACAATGTAAATTCCACAAGAACAACTAAATATTCATATGGAAGGTGCTCATTTTTGAAAAGGGTAAACATTTCCAACCATCTTTTATTAACTTTAAGTTAAATATTTTCACCCATCTTTAATCAACTTCAACATGTTGATTTTCCCAGATTTCATATATCCGAATTTAAGTATACATTTACTCTTTTAATCTGTTAATCTCTAAATGCACAGATTAACAGGTTAGTTTTAAAATATCGAAAAGGAAGACGGAGAGAAGAATAGTTTTCGGCGAAGGACAGATCCTACAAAAGAAAGAAGGACGATTGGTCACCTTAAATATATGACAGTTTTATGATAAAACAGCGATTAATATAAATTTGTCATGCTCCCGATTGTATCAGATTTCACGGATCTTTTAACTAAAAGTTTAACTTTTCATTAAAACTATTATGTTGGTGCAGGAGAAAATTTCTCTTTTTCATATTCAACCCGACAGAACTTAGGGGACTAACTGTAAAGTGACGTTTTTTCGAAAACGGTTAACATTAGCGACATGAATGAAGAGTCATGAAGAGTACATACTTTTTAGTCAGTATGTAAAGGTTTGTAAAAAACGTCCAAAGTTGTTATCAATACGTAAAAAAAGCTCGTCCTTCCCTGGCTTCCCTGCAGCTTAAGCAATAATTCACAAAACTTCCTTTGATAGTAATCAAAGAAAACCTTTCGTAGCTACGCAACGCGAATGTCGACATGTTTCCGTGAACCGGTAAGGCATGCAGGTGGATGCATCCAATAAGGTCTGGAGGCGGTACGTCGGCTTTTCGGAGGTCAAAGCGACAACACATTTTTGAATTCAGTAGAACTTTGATTTTTCTTAGTGAACCATTGCCTGAAAGTTTGTTCTCGCATTTCGGGAAAATTACCGGAATGTTCTATTCTTCAGTAAGGCTTTGACTTTTCTCATAAAACCATTGCCTGAAAGTTTGTTCTTGCATTTCGGGCAAATTACCGGAATGTTCTTTAAAATTCCTCGATGATGGAAAAAAGATGTAAAATAAATAAAAATACAAGGTTTTAAAAAGGTGTTTATAAAATATCGTGTGCCACTTCAGTGTAAAAATCAAGAATTGTGTACAAAAAGAAGGGACAATATAGTGAAAATGAGGTTAGTTTAATTTTCAACTTTGATGATGAAGATCTCGAAAGAAACGTTACCGAAAAGATATTTTTTCAGATTTGTAATCAGGCCCCAAAAACCCTGTCTACCAAATTTGATCAAAATCGGAGAGGAGGCAACTTTCGAGACAATACCATTTGTTTAAAAATAAATTAGATTTTTGGTTTCTTAATCTTGCATTATCAACTTTTTAAGCTCGACATACTCTACACACATAATATTTAACGGATACTGTTACAATGGATACTCAGGTACCAAAGGTTACTAAACATTTTTAACCACTGTTATTCTGTCTCATGAATGTTTGTTATTAGTGAAAAGTATATGCCTAAAAAGCAGTTATAAAAATTTTCACTTTATAATGTACAACTAGAACCTTAGGATTAGATTAAACTCATTTACACTATCTTGCCCTTCTTTTATCACAAAATTGGTGATAAGTACATAATACTATCATACAATGTTTGAAATTTATTTTAAAAAATTTACAAAGATTTTTGATAAAAATACAAAACTTCCAAAAATATCGACCATTTAAATAGAAGGCAGTAAAGTGGCGCCATCTATTCTTTCCATATTATATCAGATGATATAAAATCTAATATTACACAATAATTTTAAATATTCTATAGTAGTATCCTTTAATAACCAACAATTTTGTGCAAAAAATAAAAAAAAAACAGTGAATGTTGGAATTTGACATTTGATGATGTCAATTTTATAGTAGTAACAAAGAATTATGGAAATCCGGCCCTGACCTACTATTCATTGCGCAAATTCCGCGGGGCCAACCCCCCTATTCCCGCTGCCCTGCACGCCTGGACAATTTTGTTCTACAGTATTGGGCTTCCATACACCTTTAAACTTCCTTGGGCGCAACGTACAGTTATTAGTACCTGGTAATATTAATACATTTTTCGAAAATCCTGGGGCGGGTGGGCCCTACACCACTGGATTACCTGGTGTAGCGGTTGCTACGCCCCTGAATAAAAAGATTATTTAAAAGGATAAAAAAAATACAACTGAAACAATTTGAGAAAAAAAAACTTTATTTAATCTACAAGTTACACTAAAAATGATAGAGAAACAACCTAGCATAAGAACAAATTAATAGTTTGAAAGGGCTTCAAACAAAAACACTGTACAATTAAAACCCTTACGCTATAATAATCACTAATAAAAGATTTTGGTATAGGTAAAAAGTTAATTCGCGGTTTCATCCAAAGAATAAATCAAGTGTATGTAGCTCATTATTTTGTATACAGTGTGATCATAAGGTGTGCAACTAATTTGTAATTTTTCAGAAAATTTTATGCTTCATAAAAGCACACATAATGGACCATACTGTCTATTGCTTTTTCACAATTCTCAAACCAATTTTATACAGTGACATTTCTAAAAGTATACCCTATTTATAGATATGATCTATATTGTTTTGGCGGATTCAATTCTTACGAAATACTCTTTAGGTTACTCGGTCCACCGCTTATTGACATTTTCAAAATAAAAGATGCACTTAAAGTCTAGTCGAGAAGTGTTTTCTGCAAAAAATAGTTAGAAGAAAGGAACTTTCCGATAAATTATATTTTTACTTATTATTTTAATTTAACGCTAAAAATGGGTCTCCGCGCGACATTTTTAATTGCGCGCTCGGCGTCAAAAGCGAGTACGTCACACTAAATAATTTTTTTAAGAGGTCAGGAGAATAGCTGCAAAAAATTAATTCTTTTCAGTTCCTGCAAATGAAAGGCCGCTAGGAGGCCTTAACTTCTAGCAATCTTGAATCCCTAAAAATGACATGTTTCTGTGAATTTTGCTATATTAACCTAAGAAAAAAATACCTGATCTTAAAAGCGAAGGATAATCTGAACCTTTTTTGTTTGACAATTTTTGCTACATCTCTAAAAATAAAGTGGTGGGGGGTATTCAAAGGTTTCCGTAAAATACACCCTGTATCTTTGAAACTGCTAAGCCGATTTTAACAAGCTTAGGCTAGTTGTCAAGGGCTTTTCTTGGGCTATAAATGCTATAATATTTGAAGTTTTGTTAGTGTCAAATGTCGCCGCCAGAGGGCCTTTTTCAAGATTCCGACAGAAATAGTTAATTTTCTCAAAAAAATTAAATGCATTGGTATAATTTTTTTTTATGAAAAAGTAGCTAAATAATGCCCAAACAAGCTTGCGAAAACCGTATCTCAATATCTTGTTCTTTGCCTAAAATTTAGGTTAAAGAAAATTTTAGACGTCAATATCGCAAAAACTATAAAAGCTACAAGAAATATTATATGACATAAATTATGTATTTTTACAAAACCTTTAATTTAGGTTATATAATATTTTCATCTAAATGCAATACTTTAAGAGTAATAATCAAAAAAATCGAATTTTCAGGATTTTTTTAAAGGTATACTTCTAGAATTCGCTTTTTTGATTATAACTTGTAAAGTACTGCATTTAGATGAAAATATTTTTTTAACCTAAATTAGGGGTTTTGTAAAAATACACAATTTATGTTCTATAAAATGTCTTGTAGCTTTTATTGTTTTTGAGATATTGACGTATAAACTTTTCTTTAGTTTAAATATTAGGTAAGGAACAAGATATCGAGATACGGTTTTTGCGAGCTTGTTTAGGTATTATTTAGCTACTTTTCATAAAGAAAAAATTATACCAAAGCATTTAATTTCTTTGAAAAAATTAACCATTATTGTCGGAACGTCGAAAAAAGCCCTCTAGCGAAGACATGTGAAACTAACAAAACTTCAAATATTGTAACATTAATAGCCCAAAAAACTCTTGTCAACTAGCCTAAGTTTGTTAAAATCGGCTTAGCCGTTTCGAAGATACAGGGTGTGATTTACGGAACCTTGAAACTCCCCACCACTTTATTTTTAGAATAACAAAAACTGTCAAACAAAAGGTTCGATATCCTCGACTTAAGATCAAAGGTATTTTTTAGGTTTATATAGCAAAATTCACGAAACATAAGTTTTTACATTAAAGATTTCACTTACGCCCACTAGCGGCCATTTAAATACTTTAATAATTTCCGCTATTTCACACCTTACTTAAAAAATGCTTTAATAACTGTGGTATAAAGTTTTTCGCTTCGTAAGGCCCTTCTTACATACATACTTAACAAGATAACGCCATAAAAGCTTGAACAAATTTAATCCTTTGTTTATAATAATTTTATAACTTTGACAAAAAATGAAAATCAGAGTAATATTGTCAAAGTTATAAAATTATTATAAACAAAGCATTAACATTTTATAAACTTTTATGGCATGATCTTGTTAGGTGTGTATATAAAAAAGGCTTCCCGACGCAAAAAATTTATTCGACAATTATTTAAAAACATTTTTTTAAATGTACAATGAAAATGAAAGTTCGAAACAATTTTCTTAATTACCAATATTGCCTAACTTGTTAAAAAATTAACTTTAAGTTAAATTTTCAACGGGAATAAATTCTTTAAAGTGTTCTGAATACACCATAATTTTTAAAAAATGTTAATTAACATTTAATGCCCCAAAAAATTATTTTGGTGGTACAGTAATGGATTTTAGAATTTCCCGAATTTACCTCCAGTATTTAGCAAAAAGAATCAAATATTTAAATTTAATTATATTAATGCCACAGATTTATCTTTATTTAATAATATAAAAGCATTTTCATTTTATGATGCGAGTAACCCAAAAAATAATTTGTAATAATACCCTGTCTGCTTGTCCCTGTATATATTTTCGTGTACACTAAAAATTAAAAAAAAAGCAAATCAACAAAATAAAGTGGTTGCTTTATCACGTGCTTATGAGTTTTCTAATATTTAAACAAATGCAGAAAAGAGGAGGTTTGACACATATTAGAATAATATGAACATAAGCCAAATGCTATTCTGTATTTTTATGCATCGCAGCTCTGACTTACGCATTAATTTTTTATTCAATACAACTGTCAACCAACATACTATGTATAGTCTGTCTCAAAGTATATCGCTATGGTTTTTGACGGACAATACCCCAATAAACATTTAACGATTTTATAACCTATTGTTATTGGGTAAACCCATTATTTCATAATGGCAGGGGTGGGCCCGATATTTTTCGAGTATTGACCATTAGGTATATACATATTTCGGCTAATATTTTAGTGACAGGAAGATGTATTGTCTTTATGAAAGCGGAGTTGTTTCTACCTTGGACAAACTGAAAAAGAAGCTAAACGAAGACAAAACCAATATAAATATTAGCCGTGCCACCCTCCACAGTTGTTTGTAAAATGGGATTTAAATACTGCAAAATAGACAAAAGACATGTAGTAATGGAATCGCACAGATAACGCACTTGGAGATTTAATTACCTTTAAGAAATTAAAAGATATAGGTCAGAAAACAGATCCATAATTTACCTTGATGAAACATGGTTCGATACACACGACACAGTATCCAAAGGATGGGTTGATTCCAGTCAAAACTGTCAGATAAAAGGAAAACGCATTACCATAATACACGCTGGTTCAGAAGACGGGTTTGTCCCAAACTGCTTGCTGTTGTCTGCAAAGAATATTAAGGATTCTAGCTTGGATTATCATGAGGATCAAATGCAAAACTTTTTGAAAACTGGTTTTAAAATTATCCTTTAAAAAATATTCCAAACAACAGTGTTATTGCCATGGATAATGCAAGCTACCACAGCCGTCTGCTACACAAAGCACCAGCTTCATCAAGTTCAAAAACTGAAATCCAGGAATATTTGTTAGAAAATGATATTTATTTTAAATTCAGTTACAAAAAAGCGCATCTTTTGAAAGTCCTAAATTCATATGCAATTAAAAAACAATATTATGTGATAATTTGGCTGACGGCTGGGCATACTGTCTTACGACTTCCTCCGTATCACTGTATGTTTAACCCCATAGAGCATTTGTGGAACCAAGTAAAATCAAAGATCAGAGCAGAAAATGTTACACCTACTTTAAGTCCTTAATTATGTATAGATAATATAGGTATAAATTTATTAAAACTTTGCATATATTTAATTTCTTAATGTAATTTTAAGATTATACCTACCTAAATAAACAATAAATTATAAATCTTTATATTATTATAGTCCGTCCCGAATGTTCTGTCCTTTAATACCTACTGATCCGCAGTTTTATTGTTGTCGGCAGGTATAATCCATAAATGAAGGCAAAAGCTAACACGGTATACTTTGAGACAAACTATACCCTCCTTTTTTCTACAAAGAAAGAAAAAATGTTTTCAAAATGTCTGCTTTTAGTTTACTAAATTTTGTTAATTATTGGACATATTTTTAGTAAGTTTACTAATATAGGTTCTGGAGCCAAATCATCTGATTTATACCTCGGTATTGTAAATACAGGGTGTCCCAAAAATATGCATACTCAATTTATTGTAACTTCAAATATTTAGATATTATAGGCTTAAAACTGTAAACATGTTTGTGGGGCACCCTGTATAATATAAAATCATCTGGAACATAGTTAGACGAAAATGAGAGCTATACATAGAAAACATCTAATATATTTGATTTCTATTTTTAACATTATCCGTCACACTGAGGAAAATCAAAGAAAAACGGCGAAAAATAAATAAAATACTACTTTTAAAAATAAAAATTTTATACAATATATTTAGAAAATGAACGTCTTAATTGAGTGCTACTTCTTTTCATCAAAAATGTAAAAAAAAACGTAATAAAACTAAAAAAAATACAGTATTTTTTTTGCAGTAGTGGAAAACAATTATGTTGATTTACTTTTGAGAAATAATTTTTGCTTCAATTCAATGATTTACAAAGAAACCCACTGAAACTGTCATTGTCTTTATTTGTTAATCTTTACACAACGTTTTGATTGATGATGTACATCACTTACCGAAACGTTGTGTATCAATTACCAAATAAAGACAATGGAAGTCCAAGATTTTAGTATTATTGAAACCGAAACGTCATCTTACGCTAAAGTAAATTTTCTTTATTGTCTTATATTTCTACTTATTCAAATTTTGATGGAAAGAAGTTGAGTTCACGAGAACACATATAGACCATTCAATTAAAAACATTAAAAAAGTTTTACAAAGAATTTTTGGTTTTTCTAAATATGTATACATTATTACTACATCATAAGGCATTGGGACAATAATTGCTTCCACTAATTTTCATAAAGGGTGTGAAGATGTGTGACATCAATATTACATTGATTGACATTTAATGACATCGAATGGCTATTTCTACACATCCAACACTCATGATATTTTTGTGTTAAAGGTGATGTATGCAACAATTAAAGGCCAGGGTAGTAATTTTTCAGCACCACAGTGTAACATCTTAGCTTTGCTTATAATGCAATTATTAATTTACTTTTACAAAAATTTTAAACAACACAATGGAGGATACAAAGGTACCAATAAAAATAATCCTAATTGTTGCATAACCACCAGAGTGTAACCAAATATGTGTCTTTTGGCGTCTTTTACTTGATTGATTTTTATTTTAGTCTTATAGTTATACAAGATGTTTATTTAAAGGTTCATGCCATGATATCTCTGAAACTTTAAAGTACCTTTTTTTTTAATTTAAGAATTTAATTTTTTCCCAAACTAACAATGTGTTGGACAAGCATTTTAATATATTTTTAATTTCCGAGATCTTTTTAAATTTGAAAAAATAACAATGGTAAATTTTTTAACGCATTGAATTTCATAAAAATGGTCCCCCATTTCTTCTCCCTTACTAACGGTGAACGGATTTTGCTAATTTTTTTGGTTGTGTTTTTTAAAAGAAAGGTCTTTAAAAGATGGGATGGGGTGAAAGTAAATGTATTTTACCATTTATAAATTTAATAAATGTTTTTTAACCTTTTTCACAGCAAATTTAAAATTTGGCAAAAAACTTTTTCGGGTTTTTTGGGAGTTTTTATTTTTAAAATTAAAATTAAGAAAGAAATGTGATCTTTATTTAATTTTTTGGAATAAAAATTAATTTTTAGGAAAAGAAAATAAAACCACAAAACCAAAATAATATGTAAACTATAAAAAATACAAAAGTCAAATCAAAAGAATTAAAAATTGTTTTTATTTGACCATTGAATAATTTTATATTAAAACAAACTTGAATTCTCCTGTAAACAATTTTAATATATTTTTATGTTAACTTTATTTCTTTAATAAAATTTTGTTAAAAAATTTTTTTATTTCAATGTCTAAAGCGGGGTTTTAATAATTTTAAATAATTTTTGAAGGATTTACATCGTGAGTCAAATATTAAATCTTTGAAATTAAAAATAAAAAAAACAAAGGGTAAATTTCAAGGTTGATCAGTTTTGCAAAAAATTTCAAAATTTTTTAACTTCATTAAAATTTATTAAATTAATTTTAAATTTTTACTTTAGAAGAAGTTTAATTGCAGTCCCATGAAGACGGCACTGATGCTGAATACAATATTCAAGGTGTTGATGATATTATTGAAGATATGCCTCTTGATCAAGTTGCACAATTTTTTATTTATATTTACTAATGGTTTTTGTGTTTTAACTTTCGGATGACAATTTCACTGATGTATAAATAACCCCATTTGAAATGTCAAAAACCGAGATTTGCCATCGGATAAAAGGAAAAAACTTACTGGCTAAAAAAATCGGTAAGTTTACGGATCTATCAATCGTGCCTTCCGTTGTTACCTCAGCAGTGGCTGTATTTTATATTGTTGATTAATTATTATTTTGCTTTTACCTTTGTTTCATTCGCGCAATTATTTTACCAAATAACATTTGTACTTAGATTTTAAGCCAGATATTTTTTGCCTGTTTTTGAATACTTCGGAAATTAAACTTGTTTCTCAAAATCACGAGAGCGTAGCTCTCGTGAATATCCGGCCAAGTCTGACCATTTATGGTATAACCTATAATAAACTTTCATTAAATGTTTGGTTTTTTGAGTTTTGTAGTTTTTATTTCTATATTTTCAATATTTCCAAATATATATTTCCGAAAATTTTCCATCACTAGTCACAACTTAAAAAAAATATTTACGGAATTCCTAATATGCTATTTTGTAGAGCTTTAAAAACCTTTGAAAACTGCACAAATACTTAATGTGCTTATTTTGATGGATTTTTAAATTAAAGCATAACAAAATGTTAGAACTAATTTAAACGCCTTTTTCTTGATACTTTTTGAGTTATAACGCTCTTGAGCAGAGATGGGTCGTAAAAGTAAGTGGAATATTTAAACAAAAAGAGATATCAGGAAAATCATTTTCAAATAAACACCTTGTATAATATGTGTACAGTACATTCCACAATAATTCGTTGATTTCCCGTTTTACCTGCTACTATTAGTGGTAAAACTCAATAAACTTTGGGTACCCGCATGTAGGTCCGGACTTAAAATTTTCTTTATTTGTTATTGTACCTACTTTTTGGTATATTATGTAGGTTAAAGGCAAATTGCAGGTGTCCAATATAAAGCAGAGCCTTTTCATCTTAATTCATCAGTCGTTTGAAGTTTGCCAAGGTATTTTCGTGTGTGTTAATGAGCATCCAAAATACCTAACCTAAACTATTGATATTAGTAAATAATCAGGACCGGTACCCTTTCAAAAGGTGCGGTGCCTACACAATAGATATTTGTCAGGCAACTTATTTATGGCTGGGTTTACCGCTGAGGGTTGTCATTTAAATTTTATTCCGGTCGAGAAATCAACGAATTATTGTGGAATGTACCATAACCCGATATTTTAATATTAGACAGTACACAGGACTGTCTCTAGGGTACATTCAGCACAGAGCTATTAACACTGATATTATATCTTATATTAAAAAAAGAACCTTTTGTTGGGGGTCTCATAGTCACGATTTTCCATTCTGAAGACCAGCCTTCTAAATAAATCAATACATTTCATCTGGCCTAAATATTCTTTCATTTCGAAATCACAGAAAAACAACATCACAAGATATGCCCGAATAGAAACGCGTACAGTTGACATATGTATTTGTTTTACGTTGACGTTTTGATATAAGACACTTTGTTAGGAAATATATTTACAAAAAGATAGAGTAGAGTGAAGATACCAAATAATTATTTGTCATTAATTTTAAGTTAAAAAAAGTTAATATTTTTACTCATTACATAAAATAGTATATTATTTAATAAGCATATAATGATTTGTTTTGTATTCATTTTTAGTATCAATGGAATTAATTTAATTTGGTTGGTCATTTTAGGTATTTATTGTTGCCCGTTTCCAGTTTCCACCATAAATTTTTTACATGAATGAAATTAATTTTATTGTTACTGAAAATGAATACGATTTTTTTTTATTTGAAACGTATCGACAAAAATGAGACGCTTTCAAAAACGAATCAATAAATTAGGTGTCTCATTAAGAAAATGTTAATTTTAAATCATATCTTTTTTGTTTCAATTTAAACCCTTTTCTCGAATATTTTTTCAGATTCTCCAGGAAAAACACACACAAAATGGCTATTTCACAGTTTTTTTTTAATACGAGGAAAGCCACAAATATGACCCTGTACTTATATATACAGGGTAAGT
Source organism: Listronotus oregonensis (assembly GCA_019359885.1). Lineage (NCBI taxonomy): Eukaryota > Metazoa > Arthropoda > Insecta > Coleoptera > Curculionidae > Listronotus > Listronotus oregonensis. Next base: position 49,052 of record JAHBCN010004619.1, read on the forward strand.
CTGTGAAGTGAGAACTCCCGTTTGTTTCTTTAAATATTCAAATTGGGAAAAAATGTTTTATACAAAAATATTTTGGTTTTTGCTGCTCTATATTTTGCAAACAACGTTATGGATACAGGGTGTATCAAAAGTCCGTACAAGAACAAAGTTCATTTTTTTAAATGACTCACTATATTTTTTGTTACATTTTTGTTTTCTGCATAAAATTCTAGATATTTTTTATTCAGCATATCATATCCCTATATTCAATTGTTTACGAGATATTCGCATTTAAATACAAATTTAGAAGGGAAAAATTCGCTCATCTTTTAATGTTGTTTTACGTTTCTATGGTTTCAGCGGTTTTTTGAGAGTTGCAAAATAACCCTATATGCTATAGAGATTAATAAAAATGTTAAAACGACAGTTTTATTAATCTGTAAAAAAATTGTTTAAATCGTTTTTTCCTTGTTTAAAGTTTTACCTATTTCTACTCGTCATGTAATATCTAATTACTTATTAATTATTACTATGGCTGTTTTGTCACTCTACAAAAACCGCTAAAACCATAAAAACGTAAAGCAACATTAAGGGATGAGCGGATTTTTTCATTCTAAATTTGTATTTAAAATATAAAAAATATCTAGAATTTTATGAAGAAAACCAAAATGTAACAAAAAATATAGGGAGTCATTTAAAAAGATTAACTTTGTCCTTGTACGGGCTTTTTAATACACCCTGTATATAAAACGTTGTTTGCAAATTATAGAGCAGCAAAAACAAAAATATTTTTGTATAAAACATTTTTTCCAATTTGAATATTTAAAGCAATAAACGGGGGTCTCAGACTTACCCTGTGTATGTATATCAATATATATATATATATATATATATATATATATATATATATATATATATATATATATATATATATATATATATATATATATATATATATATATATATATATACGAAATAGCCATCTTGTATAATATGTTGCCCGCCGAATCCGAAAATCACGACTGAAAAACAATTTAACATCAAATAATACTGCTAAAGGTCATTTTAATCATTTTTTAAAATGAAGTGCCCTATTATTTATGTAATTATCCGATTCCCCACATATGTTCTGATCTAAAATGATAAATGACAATTATGTGAAATTTCTACCCAAATCAAACAATTCATGAAACATGTGTCATGCGCTCCTGGACTAGTATATTTTTCTATTTTAGATAAATTTCATGTTTTCAAAGAAATAACAATAAATTATTTGGTACTTCTCAGACTTTGTACAGGATATGTCAAACTGGAACCTCACCACTAAAATCCCAGAAACTGTTAGATATTCAGTCATTGTCGCTTTGACTTCTCTATCTGAGAGCCAAATCAGTTTAATAGTCCAACATTTAACATAATTCATAAAAATATAATTCAACTTCAACTGCGTTTAACTGAACAAAAAATCGCGCGTTTTTATTCTATTTATTTTTTTCTCCAGATCCCAATGGATTGGCTCGAATTCTGCACACCCTGTACATCGTATAAGGTCAGAAATATCTAAAAGAAACTTTTAGATAAAGGTCCGCATTTTTTTATTGAAACAACTTACTTAAGTTATACAATATGTAAAGAGATTCAGTTCGACTTATTTACAACTAGTAGGATGAAATTAACGCTTATAAATGACAGGTATGTTTTTAAGTTAAAAAAAAGTCAGTCAATAGGTAGAACTACATGACATTCACATATATTATTTTTTTATTTTATATTTTTTTCTCTAAAGCTAGGCGAACTAATCTAAAGTTTAAGGTACAACTTTAAAGTAATCTAAAAACCGGTGAGGGGCACTTAGATTACAATATCTTGTGTATTAATTGATGCACGTGGGATCTACACTTAATTTATGGATGTTAACCTTGGGGGTGTTTCTAAAGAAGAAACTTTTCAAGTGCTGCATTTTAGCCATCTTGCAGCTGATCAAGTCGCTGATGTTATTATTTTTTTAGCTTGAAACTGCCTTTTGGTCATGTACACGATGAAGAAATAGATAAAGTAATTAAAAAAACGATTTCAGTTATAGTTTTAATTATGTTGCATGAAATTGAAAATTGTATGACAAAAAAAAAACCATTTTAACAGTATACTCCCATATTTCTTCATTCTAAAAATATTTTCTCTAAATACCGCTCGTGCATAAAAATTAACCAGATAATTTTCATTCAAGCTTGTTATACATATTCCACTCGTTCTTCGAACTCGTGGAATTATAAATAACAAACTTATATGAAAATTATCGGTAATTTTTAAGCACTCGTGGTATTACCCACGAAAATTTTATAGAATAATTCTCATATGTATAAAACGGTTTTTAAAGACATTTAATAAATATTCACATATTTATTAAAGTTAAATAAAATGACGAATAAAAATTTAAAAAAATACATTTCATTTAACAAGAAAAACCATCTCTTTTCACTTGTCAATGTGACATTGACAAGTGAAAAGTGTCAACCATTGGATTATTGAAGACCAGATGTCAATGACGACATGACTTGATCGCTCGAATGACATTTCTTACCGATCTTTACGGCGCTAAACAAAGCTAGATGGCTAAAATACAGCTTAGTTAATGACAGCAGCTGTCAAATTTAGGATGCCGATGTCAAAAACTTTTATAGGACTTTTTTGTAATTTTTTTTGGTTTATTTTTTAAGTAAAATTTTTATTTTTTTTGTCAATACACGTTAACTTTTTCAAATCTCGCGTAGAGTCCATGTGCATAAATTGATCTACAAGATAAAGTAATTCCCGAAGCTTTCACCGTCTAAAACTATACAAAAACTAGTTCAGTGGTGGGATCAAAAATTTTGGATAATTTGTACTACTAAAATTATTTTACAAAAGTGCGAAAAGTTTTTAAAAAATAAGGCAGTAGCGAGGCAACCGTACCTCTTCGAAAATATCGTTTTGAGTATCATTTCTATACGTAGACGTAGAAAAGGTAGACTGTGGATTCCAAACACGCTAGTTGGCTCCCACTAAAAGTGAGATAGATAGACGAGACGTAGATAAGTGGGCGGAGATGATAGACCAAGCCTATCTGTACATCCAACAGCAGATAAGGGTTGGTTTAGGTAAAGCTAGTGCTGGGCGATGTTTATCGATGTTTTTAAAACATCGATGTTAGATGTCACAAACATTGATGTCGACATCGATGTTTACCTTTCGATGTTTAATATAAAAAAAGGTTTTAAACTTAATTTTTCAAGGTCCAAAAATAAAATATTATTTTTTTGAGTGGTAGTATTTAATGGAGTTGCTTAAAACTAAAAATAAGTAATTTTCGCTCCAGTCGATATCCAACAACATTCCTTTTTTTGGATGGATTGTTGTCATTTAAATTTTATTGCGGTCGAGAAATCAACGAATTATTGTGGAATGTACCATACATCCGTACCAACGGAACAGTTATTGTTTATTTATCATTTATTTGGAATACTTTGTTTTAAAGTACTTGTTTTTATTTTTTGTTACAAAATATTTTTATTGGTTATTTTTCAGAACGTTTTTATATTTTATTACAAAGTGAGTTTAGGTTTTTGGAAAAAAATAAATAAAAATCTTGATATTTTTCGATTGTTTATTTAAACTTCAACTTATTAATTTTTCTTTTTAATAGTAGTAATCTTTCAAATTTTAACATCGATTTTTTACAACCGATGTTTGCTTTCGATGGTCAATATCGATGTCCCAGCACTAGGTGAAGCAAACCTGCACCCCACTGAACGACGTCTCGTCTATCTCGCCTTCTGTGCGAGCCAACTCGCGCATATGAAAACACCACTCTACCCATTACACGTCTAAGTTAAACAGGAGCGACGCGCACCACTGTAATAAGAAGCTTAAAAACAAAACACATTTTTGGATTGAAATGGTTTGCATTGGCGTCGCGCCATTAGTGAACGAATATCAAGTAAATATATGTTTTTCTGACACATTTTTTGGTAAATTTTAGTATCCGCTACCAGAGAATTATTGCACAGTACGAATTTAATGTGTCAAATAAAAAAATGGTTCCCTACCACATATTCACAATTTTGAATTTCTACATTATATTAGGCAGCAAATAACAAAGCAAAAACCTTATGTTTAAACTATGGTGATCGAAAATTGAGTAAGTTTTATTTAAATGGTTAAAAGATCTTTATTTAAAGAGAAAAATTTCCAGTCTTGTTTTGACATTGTCAAATATTCTTTCGTTTTTATGACTCCTGCAGCCGGACTCCGTGCCTAGTAAAATTCTACACTTTACTTTTTATTATAGATTTCTACCAAATAATTGATAATTGTTTTTCTCTGTATCCCATTCGACTAAACAACGAGAATTTTCGTCAAAATACTATGAGTGTACTAACAAAACTAAAAAAAATTACTTACGATGTTTACTGCATTAAGTGACGTAGCTATCGGAGGGCTAGGCGGTGCTCCCAAGCTCATGGAGGCCCCTCGGTCCCTTAAGAGTGCATTTACGCTACACCTTAGGGGTCGGGCAAAAGGACGCGGAGACGGTGGGCGGAGACTAACAAACTCCCACCACCACAATTTTCGTATAGCCGCATTAAAAATATTATATTTTATTTAGGTTCTTCCAAATTCGGTGTATCGATGCGATGTCGTTTCCGATTGCAAGCCTACAGGAGATAACGTTTTTCGGTAACTATTTTTCACTGAAATGACATAAATTATACACCATTTTAAAGGTAAGGAAATAATCTATGCCTCTGCTGTAACGGATTTTTGAAATATAAGTCGAGTTAAGAGAAAATAGTATCTAAACAAAACCGATTTTAGGGTGACTTTCACTCAAGGAAATCCAAATTTGACAGACTAGTACTGCAGAAGCCTAGATTTAGGTGTTGGCTCTCATATAGTTTTTGAAAATTATCGATAACTTATACCGTTTTTGAGAAAAACATTATGCCCCGAACCCCAAATTGGATCCAATTTTCGCGGCGCGAATGGAGTCTTAACCGACCTTCGAAAAAGTTAAATAAAAATTGTAGTCACATGAAGAATTTTCGACTTTTTAGCTTCTTGCCAAATATTTCTAATAGCTTAAACTAAACTTGCAACAAGGCTTTAAGTATGGCAACTTAATCACGATAGGAAGTTTACATATCCTGCTTTACAGTCGCTACAAAATAAAAAGTACAACATAACTTGGTATAAAATCATAGAAACATTTAAAATAATAACCAGAAAATTATTGGGTTTCAAAATGGAACATTATTTTAATGAGCGCGTTATTAATTATAAGTATGACAGTGCATATATCTCACTTCCCTACAAAACATCTCAAAGCAGAGTTTTGTTTTCATAGATTAAGTTTTATTTTTATTATTACTTTAATTGAAATCAGTTATAATCACATTTTAATTCATTTATTTATTTATTTTTTCATTTATTTGGGCAAACTATGTGCAAATATTTCCAGATTACGTTAGAATTTACTTTTAGTGCTACATGATGTAGACATTTACGGTATCCCTGTTGCAAAGTAGGTTTTTTTTTAGCCTTTGCTATACATTGTGTTATTTTTATTTAAATATTATCTACTACATTACACTGCACTACATCTGACAATAAAGAGCTTAAAATTAAGTAGCTCTGCACCTTTAAAATATTTTAACCAGTATAGATAGGGCCCCAGGGTTCTTTGTTACGTAGCTACGCCACTGATTGCATTAAATAACATAATGCAAATAATTGTTACTACTTTTCTGTTTAACTGTGTATGTTGATACACATACAGCTATTGCGCATTAAGTCCGTCCAATTATAATACCGAATATCATTAGTGATTATTTACAAGATATAATAACTTGTCTTTTAACATTTTATAAATAAAAATTATAAAAGTCAATTAAAATCTTTTCAAATAAAAAAATCTTGCCCCCAAATCTGGCAAAACGTGTTGGCTTTAGAAGAATGGCAACGTTTAGAAGAATCATGCGAAAAGAGACTGATCCATTCTCAATTGAGGATACCCGTTTCAAAAAATTATTTCGTTTAAGGAAATGGCTTAATATGTATTAAATGGGTTATACTTTCACAGTTAGAAGGGAGGATAACCCTGTTGCCATTCCACGAATATTAAAATTCTTTGGAGCACTTTCTTTCTGTGCTACAGGCAGCTATCAAAGAGTAATCGGTCAAAATTTCGATTTGTCCATGTGGGTATAGGAATTCTAGAATTCGACAGGTACAGAAACCTCGCGTTTAGGAGACCAGTTTGATCGAATGCCAGTGAGCAGTACAAGTGGGGTACAATGGAGTGGATTTATAGAATTCTACAGTACACGTATTCCCGCTGCAGGAGCCAGTCATAAAATTGTGTACAAGTAATTTATAAGACTAATATAATAAGATAATATATAATTAGACTTGCATTTCAAGATATCAAAATGACATAAAAGTCAATGTTTACTGAAATTTTAGTACAGAATTGCTGTATATAGCGTTGGTATTAAAATTTATATATATATATATATATATATATATATATATATATATATATATATATATATATATATATATATATATATATATATATATATAGATTAAAAGATTTAATAAAAAAAAGTGGGCTGGTAACACCAGACAAATAAAACTTACTCAATTTGCGATTAGATAGGTTAGTTTAAATTCACATAAATGCTTTTATCGTACTCATACTATAAATAATTTAAAAAAAAATCAAACAAGTTATAACAGTACAGTTTATTCGTTAAAAAGGAAAACGAAAATTTCCACAGTCTCATAGATATCAATAAATAACTGAGAAAAAAGTCAAAATTATGGATCTGACTAGCCATTTTGCAACAGTGCAGTTTACCTAAAATATTGTAAAAATACTCGTTAAAGAGTTTTTTTTTCTCGGTAAATGGTTACAATTTCTTTTGGTACATCTTTGTGGTAGTGGCCTACAAGACGATTATACAAGAAAAAATAAAACTAAAACCACCGTGTGTGATTTTCCATACATTTGATAACTTTGATTAGATGATTTGATTTCATTCGACTCTATGCCGTTAGATCATGATCAAGGTAGAAAATTAAAATAACATCTGGCGATCATTTTAACGTTTACAATTGATTAAATGTTTCGCCAGTATTTAGATCTGATTTCCGATCAGATGAAGATCAGTCTTAGTCATAATTATAAAAATATGTGCTTCTGTTATTTTGAAAATATAGGCCAAATCTATCAGGCCAGCAGGGGTAAATTAGCAAAACTCGATAAAAAAATAACTGGAATTTGTAGCTAATTAGTTGCTAAAAATGAGGATTTTGTTGCTCAAGCCTATTTCGAAAAATCGAAATTACTGCTATATTGATATAAAGATAGCAGGAATTTTTGGCAAATCGTTAATTACCTGTTGACTGTATTACACGATTTTGTTGCTAATGTGTTGCAATATCAAAATATAGAATTTAAAAAAAAATAATTGAAAACATGATTGAACTTTATTTTACACTCCAAAAAAGTGGAGGCACACATCTAAACAATTACCCTTTTTTTTCTTGCGCCGAGTGCTGACTGGTCGGCGGAGAGCGGTATGAACACTGCCCACTAATCAGCACACGGAGCGAGAGGCTAAGGTACTAGACGTATTGAGCTTTCTTTTAACCAGCTATTCAAAGGACAATGTGGCACAAGGCCTCGAAAAGTAATTAACTCTAAAGTCGAAATAACTTAAATGTTTAAGATATCCATTAAACATTTTAAAACAATCCTCGAAACTTTTAAACAAATTCAACAAAATTTGAATACATTTAGAAGTAACATATCAAAATTCACCCATTTAAGTCGAGCTTCGAGGCAACAAAATTTTTTTATACGCAGTTTTGCTATTACCCTGTAGCCTATAGACTTGATAGGCCACACAACCCAAAACACTTCTGATATATCAAAAGGTATTGTATTTAATTCACCAGAGATTGTTATAAATAAAAAGGAAAATTAAAAAGTGGCACCAAGAAAAGGCCAGTGACAGAGTAAAAGTTGAATTAACTCTATTAACATGTCGAAAAAAATAACTTAAATTGTCTCTTTACACGATGATCAATCTGAAACGATCGCATTTCTGTTTAAAATACAATCCTTTGCTTCGAAACGTTTTAAACAACATTAAAACCAAAAATATCTGCCAACTAGCCGGATCTTCAAGAACGAACATAAATTAAAATCACGCCATTGTAACCGATCACAATATTATAGAAAACTAAACGTTCTAACCTCGCTTCCTGCACAAAAAAACAAAAATAAATCGGAACGCAAAGCTGATCGTTTTCTGTTTTCCTTAGTCGCCCCAGTTCTCCCCGTCTGTATCCATGTCTTCGTCGTCTTCTTGCACCCCTAAGGAAAAGAAAAAAAAAGAACTGTTACTTAAACATTCCATACAGAGGTAGATTTTTATTATTATCGTTATTATTAAATAATTTTTAAAACTTGTTATTCGTTGAATTATGGCAAAAGTTAGTTCAAGTACATTATGACATTTACTGGAATATCTGGAGGTCAATTCTCTAGTCTCGCAATTGACAAATGTCGCAAAACAAGCTCGATCACCCGTTTTGTTTCACATTCTTGTGTTGAATTCGGAATTTTGTGGAATAACGAACAGTGTAAATGTGGATAATTCAATAGTAAAAAGCTCTTAAAGAAGCAAAAAGTAAACATAACCTATAAAATTTCAATGGCTTACTGATGATTTCATGAATTTGTGTTATTTAAAAAAAAATAAACGAACTATTATAACAGAAAACTATAATATTGTAGTGAATCTCAAAAATATGAACTAATAGAATTGGTCAAAGTTGATGAAAAACTCTTTAGGGGGAAACCCTTCTTTATCCTTAATATTTAAAGACACCGAAAAGAAGTGGGTTAATATTACTTTTGTGATTTGTCAACTTTTCTTGTAATAGTTGGCCTTATGTACAATTTACTTATAGTCCGGGTAAATCTGTCATTCACCGTTAAATGATTTTGGAAGTACATACAGTATTGGCCAAAAGTATATAGATGAACAAAACCATAACTGTAACAAAAATGAAATTTTAATATTTTCTTTGTTTCAAACAGTAAATTTCTTTCTGTGTATTTAAATATGCTGGGTCTTGGTATGTTAAAGATAAAATAAAATATTTAGTTTTTGCAAACAGACAAAAAGATAAGATCACAAACACATTTTTTTGCGTTTTTTGACTGGCCAAAAGTAGATGAACAAAACACGTTAACTAAGACGGTTTTACTTGTGAGTTGCTTTCAGTATCGGCTTCGAAATTAAATAGTTGTTTTTTCTTTTTTTCTACTATGCCACGCGGTATCAAGTTTTTCGAAGATCTGCAGCAGCGTGTAATAAATGCTCACCAAAGAGGAGTGCAGCAATCTGAAATTGCAAAACAATTTCAAATGGGGAGATCAGCTGTGCATTACATTTTAAAAAGATTTCGTGACAGAGGAAATGTTATAGCCAAACCCAATTCCAAGTTACAAAAAAACGATTAAAAGAATTTCACAAGAAAATCCGTTTTTGTCGTCCATCAAAATAAAAGGCAAAATTGAGGAGATGGGTTATCAGTCAGTAAGCGCAAGGACGATTCGGCGTAAATTAGTAGATATGAAACAGTTTTCAAGAAGACCGGCGAAAAAACCTCTGCTCTCCAAAAAAAAATGTGAAGGCCAGATTATCGTTTGCCAATAAACATAAGGTAGGTAGGTTTAAAGTGAGTGGGTATAACACCCTTTCACCGCGACCGTTCGGTCTATTGTGGCAAACATAAGGATTGGACTTTGGAACAATTGAAAGGAGTCTGCTTTAGTGACGAATCCAAATTTAATTTATTTTCTTCGGATGGGATTCAGCATGTGAGGCGTCCCCGCAATACTCGTTTGTTGCCAAAATTCACTCGGCCAACAGTGAAACATGGTGGAGGGTCAGTTATGGTCTGGGGGTGTTTTTCCGGATTTGGAATGGATCCACTATATAAGATAGATGGCTTAATGGATAAGTTTATGTACAAAGACATGTTACAAAATGTTTTGACACCTTATCTGGAAGAAAAGATGCCGTTATTATACCATTTTCAGCATGATATCGACCCAAAACATGCATCACAGTTGGTAAAACGATTCTTAAAAGATGAAATGGTCCCCGTTTTAGAGTGGCCATCTCAATCCCCAGACCTAAACCCCATCGAAAATTTGTGGGAAATACTAAATCAACAAATAAGGACAAAAACCTATAAAAATAAAGAAGATTTGTTTCTTGCTTTGAGCGAAGCTTGGAAAAATATGGACCCTGCAATAATAGAAAGACTTCTTGAGTCTATGCCAAAACGATGCCAAGAAGTGATTCGTAATAAGGGTTATTATACAAAATATTAGCTTAACTTTATACATGTGTTACCTACTTCTATTTTTTTTTAAGTTAGGAACTTTTAGAATATCATTTAGTTTGTTCATCTACTTTTGTCCAACTGACAATTTTTTAAATATTTTTTACTGGTAAATTAAATAACGAAGAAAAGGACAAAAAAGCTTGTTTTATTTACTTAAGTGTGTACATATATCATAATTAAGTATTTATAAGAAAAAGTTTAGTTCTAGGAAAATAATGCAAAAAAATTATGGTGTGTTCATCTACTTTTGGCCAATACTGTACATGAATCAAGATTAAACCTTTTGCATTCTCTTTAGAAACAGATCAACTACAAAGTGTCGGAAAGGGATATTGGATCCTACGAAAGTGAGTGTTTTTTACCCCATTTTCACCCTTTTTACCCCCAAGTATAAAATTATTTAAAAAACGTTTCTTTTTCCGTTAATAGTTCATATTTTTTGGGCTCTTAAATTTAATTATAATACTAGAAATTACATTTGAGAGCTTAGAAAGGCTGAATTTACCCTTTTTTGCCCCCTACACCCCTAAAACATACATTTAGTAAAAAAATTTTTTTCCATTTTTAATGGTAGATAAAGGTTTTTTTGGTTCACTGAATTTGAATATGATATTAGAAATTAAATTTAAAGTAGTAGAAGGGCTGGATACACCCTTTTTTACACCCTACACCCCTAAAAAATACATTTTGCTAAGAAAAAAAGTTTTTTTCCCATTTTTAATGGTACATATAGGTTTTTTGGGTCACTGAATTTAAGTATAATATTAGTATTTACATTTAAGGGCTTAGAAGGGCTTAATTCACCCTTTTTTACCCCCTAAACCCCTAAAACATACATTTAGCTAAAAAAAAGTTTTTCCCCAGTTTTAATGGGTACATTAAGGTTTTTTGGGCCACTGAATTCGAATATGATATTAGAAATTACATTTGTGGGCTTAGAAGGGCTGAATAAATCCTTTTTTACACCCTACACGCCTAAAAAATGCATTTCTCTAAAAAAAAGTTTTTTCTCATTTTTAATGGTAGATATAGGTTTTTTGGGCCAAAAAATTTTCAAATATAATATTAAAAATTTAAAAAACCCAAAAGGGGCCCAACCCCCTTTTCCCCCTTTTCCTCTAAATTTTTTCCCAAATTTTTTTAAATTTTTCCACTAAATTTAAATTTGATGTCAGAAAATATATTAAGAGAAGTGAACTACCCCTATTTTCATCCCTCTTGCCCCCTTAATTTATTCCCCCAATTTTAAATTAAAAATTTTAACCATTAAAAAGGGGGGAAAAAAAATTTTTAGGCAAAAAGGGGGTAAATTTTTAAAAAAAAATTTTTTTTGTTTTAGGGGGGGGGGGAAAAAAAAAGGGTGAATTCAAACCTTCTAAGCCCTCAAATGTAATTTCTAATACGATTTTAAAAAAGTGGTAAAAAAAAATTTTTGTATTATTAAAAATGTATTTTTTTTTGGGAAAAGAAAATTTTTTGGGTGTGTAGGAGGGAAAAAGGGGAAATTCGGCCCCTTTTAAGCTCTCAAACGTAATTTTTATTATATTCAAATTTAGACCCCAAAAAAAACCCAAAAAATTTTTTTATGTTTGGGGGGGGAAAAGGGTGAAAAAATGGGGTAAAAAGTACCCCTTTCGTAGGACCCAATACCCCTTTTTCCCATAATTTGTAGTTGATCTTGGTTTCTAAAGGAATGCAAAAGGTTTCATCTCGATTCATGTATTTTCCAAAATCATTTCTAGATTTAAAGTGTTTTTTTTTAAAAGTTTTTCCCGTATTATTGACATTTTATTTTTTTTTTTTTGGCAAAAAAATGCCCCCCTCTTCCTAGAGGTCTATGACCTTTGGTTTTTTTCATTCTATACACACCCAGAATGGGGGCTACTTTCTCAATTTTAAAGGGGACCAAAATCCATAGAAAAAAATTTTTCAGGAAAAAAAGTCTGGTTGTTGAAAAAAAAAAATTCATTTTTAAAAACTTTCGGTTACTACTAATCCTAAAGTGTTTTTCAAAAAACCTTTTAAAAGAACATAATAACAGCTTTTTTTGTGAAGCAATACCTTACCTAAACTCACATGAAAAAAGTTTTGGGTCGAAGTTTAAAAAAATTGCATTTTCTGTTTTTTTTTTGCAATATTGTTTTTTTATTAATCGTTAATTCTTACCTGGTAACGCGGGGTCAATGTCACTGTACAATCCTTGCTTCATTTTCTTTTTGGCCAACGCTTCTAGTTCTTCTTTGGATCGTTCCTTACGGAACTCGTATACTAAGGGAAAGATGTGCTCTATTGCTGCTTGAACATCTGCCACACTGGGAGCTAAATAAAAAAAATCAATTGAAACACCCTTTCGATTTCAGTAAATAAACAAAAACTTTCAAACACAATGTTTTCATTTGTTAAAAAGATGTGGTATCCGCTCTTTTTAATGAAAATCTTGAATTACGCTGGCAAACAATTTTTTTTTTGTGACATAGACAAACTAAAGTGACTATTATGTAAATCTTGCCAAAAAATCCATAAATGCCCTTAGATCTTTTCCCTCGCCCACAGTTTTATCGCAAGAACTTTAGACAAAGTTTTTTTTAAACCTTTAACTATCTATTAGAGCTGTAGCAAACCGTATGTATTCGGTACTGAGTAACGGGTGCGCCATCTAGTATCGAGAAACAAAACGTTACATACGAATGCATTTCTTACTCCTTTTTTTTTTATTGCAAATTTAGGGAAAGGGGGATAGATATACAACAAGCACGGTAAACCATGATGGTGGAAATATAAAGCTGTCGGGATACTTTTCCTAGCAAGGTGTTGGTCCCCTAATCCAATATTAATGGCATCTTTGACCAACATAACTTGGGTTTTTCAACAAGATAATGACCCAAAGCACACAGGTAAGTTAGTGAAAAATGATTTAGGGATAATCTTCTAGATGTGATTGAGTGGCCTTTAACTAGCCCTGATTTCAATCCTATTGAAAACCTTTGGGGTGACCTAAAGAGGCTGCTAGAGAACAAAAAATTACAAAATTTTGAGGAGGAAACAAAGAAAGCGTGGAACTCCATAGCTTTAGAACGCTGCCAACATCTGATAGAGTCCATGCCTAGAAGATGCAGGGTTTTGATCGCTAGCAAAGGGTTTGCTACCAAGTACCAGCTTCCCGTATTGATTTAAGACTAAGAGT
>JAHBCN010004619.1:62694-75556 GCA_019359885.1 Listronotus oregonensis
TTTCCTTCAGCCTGGGCACTCTCGAACCATATTTCAAGCGGAGTATTTGAGAGTGGCTAGATCGCTGGTTGATCGGCACTGCACACGTAAGACAGTTAAAATATTCTCCGATAGTCAAGCAGCTCTTAAGGCTCTTAATCCAGCCGGTAAATCAAAACCGTCTGGAATTGCAGATGCGCTGACCAAACTGGGGGCGGAGACAAAAAAATTCACGGGGCCGGGAACCGTCATCGGTATATTTTATGGAATGGCCAAGCAGTTCATATCAGCTTGGACACAAAGAGAAAATCTTCGGTACTGGCATGGACTTCCGGGTCTTAGACACTCGAAGGCCTTTATAAGCCCACCGAACCAACAATGTATTGTCAGACTAGTGAAGCAATCAAGTGTACACCTTAAAACTCTAGTGAGACTGTACACGGCACACTGCAGATTGAAATACCACATGCACAAGATCGTCTAGCGGAAGACGCCGAGTGCCGCATGTGCATGGAGGATGAATCGGCGAACACATACTGTGTTGTGCCCAGCAATGGCACGCCAGATTCGAATCCTCGGCAATGACACTTTGTTGCTGATGGAGGTGAAAGATCTCTCCCCAACAGGATCATCAGATTTATTAGAAGTCTGGACCTGGTGGGAGAAATAAAAAGTGTGAGCCAAGTAGACCGATCGGTCGTGGTGGAAGGGTGTTATACCCACTCACTTTAAACCAAACCAAAAACCAACCCGCATGTAGGTCCAAACTTAAAATTTCTGTTATTTATTATTGTACCTACTTTTTGGTATATTATGTAGGTTAAAGGCAAATTGCAGGTGTTCCATATAAAGCAGAGTCTTTTCATCTTAGTTCATCAGTCGTTTGGAGTTTATCAAGTTATTTTCGTGTGTGTTATTGAGCATCCAAAATAGCTAACCTAAACTATTGATTTTAGTAGGTAATCAGGACCTGTACCCTTTCAAAAGGTGAGGTGCCTACACAATAGATATTTGTCAGGCAACTTATTTATAACTGGGGATTGTCATTTAAATTTTATTGCAGTCGAGAAATCAACGAATTATTGTGGAATGTACCATACCTAAGGGTTGGTTGCGCGTGCAGCGTTGCAAATCGGACTGACAGCAAGCTGGTTGTATGGGATACCAGTAGCAGTCCTTGGTCTGATCACTTAATTGTGCCTTTTAATTCCAAACACATGGCATGATGCAACGTGTTTGGAAAGGGGAGAGTTGCCAGTTGACTCTATCAAAGCCAAAATCATAACAAAAAATCCAGAAAATGTGCAAAATTTTTGTTTTACTAAATAGACTTAATAATTTTTTAGGTTATGGTAAATTGCAGGAAGGTGAAGAATTTCTTTTTATGCCCCCTGAATACAAGGATGTTAATTTTTTCGGCTAAACACCTATTCTTTCATAGCATTACTGTGTTAGTTTTAAGTTTATATTACTGTTTATATGAGTTAAATATTTATATATTTTTTCAAGCATTTATCTGTGCTTTATTTCGTTTATATTTTTAAGGCACTTACATCACCTGGATCACAGTCGAAAAATTTAGGATCTGTGATCCTAGTATTTAGATCCTGATCACCCCACATTGAATTTGAAAAAGTCCCTAAAAAATTAAAAATTTTGCATTTTTTGTCGCGAAATTGGTTTGGAGATAAAATTTTCGTGTGCGAGCGAATTTGCCGTCGATATCGGGAGAACCGTAATCTTAGAAAAAATTCTGATACGGCCTCGTGCATAATACTATAAATTTCACCCCACATTGCATTTTAAAAAAGTCCCTAAAAAAATAAACATTTTGCATTTTTTGTTGCGAGATAGTTTGGCGATACATTTTTCGTGGGCGTGTGAATTTGCCATCGCACATCGGGAGCAGCATCGTGTAGAGAAGAAAAATAGTATAAATTACACCCCACCCACATTGCATTTTGAAAAGTCCATGGAATTTTTTTTTGCATTTTTTGTTGCGTTTGGCGATAATTTTTTGTGCGTAATCTTAGAAAAAAATCCGAAACGGCATCTATAAATTTTAACCCACATTGCATTCAGAAAATTCCTGGAATTTTTTTCTGGTTTTTGTCGCGTGATCGGTTAAGCGATAAATTTTTCGTGCACAAATGATTTGCCGTCGCATATCGGGAGAACGGTAATCCTAGAAAAAAATTCGAAACGGCATCGTGTATAATACTATAAATTTCACCCCACACTTCATTTAGACAGGTCCCTGGATTTTTTTTTGCTTTTTTGTCTCGAGAATAAATTTTAATTGTAACATTTGAAAAAGTGACGTCTACGATTAAGTTTAAATATACAGGGTATAAAAAGTATAATGCTCACAAAAACACATCACAGTATTTACACTTGTATTAAAGAGATGCTTATTTTCATAGTGACGGCTGGTGTATAAAAGCTGCAGAACCTCCAAAAAATTATAAAATTTACTTGTTTCAATTTATTTTAATAATAAATTTGGAAATAAATTTAAGTAAAAAACAATAAATTATTGTTAGGTCTATTTTCAATTTTTTTTTGGCCGGTATGCAGTCTCCCCTGCATAAAAATAACGTTTTTTTTCTACCTTATTTGGGGTTATTTGTAAAAAAAAAGTACTTAAAGGTATGTACACACCGAAAAAACATACAAGAACAAACATTCGTTCTTGTTTACCTTGTTTGTATGTATTCTTTGTTTATTGTTCGCGTTATTTTGTCTTCATAGCGCAATCAAATATTTGTTCACTCTCGTTCGACCAGTTGGAAAAGTTATGGATGACGACGAACAAAATTTATTTCTCTTTAGGTATGTACACACCGAAAAAACAAACATTCGTTCTTGTTCACTTTCTTTGTATGTTTTTTTCGTTTATTGCTCGCTTTTTCTGTCTACATAGCGCAACCAAATGTTTGTTTACTCTTGTTCGACTAGTTGGAATAGTTATGGATGACCATAAAAACAAAATTTCTTTGATGTACCGACGTCCACTGGAACATGTGGAACAAGAACAAACAAACGTTTGTTCGCCGTTTTAACTGTCTACATTGAAGAAAAATGTTTGTTCGCTGATGTTTCTTCTTGTTTGTTTTTTCGGTGTGTACATACCTTTTGATGTACCGACGTCAACTCGAACATGTATGAACAAGAACAAACAAACGTTTGTTCGCCGTTTTAACTGTCTACACTGAAGAAAAACGTTTGTTAGCTGATGTTTCTTCTTGTTTGTTTTTTCGGTGTGAACATACCTTAACACAAAATTAAGCTGAATATTTATTTAAAGAACACAAATTATTAATTATGTTTTAAAACAGCACTTTTTTATTTTGATTGAATAGAAAGTTTCTAATTATATAAAAAAAAGAAACAGCTACATTTGAGTTTAAATAAGTTGCTCAAAATGTCGTCCTCTAGTTTCTACACAAGCCTCACTTCGACGACGATTTCGCGTACTTTTAACACTCCTCTGTTGTAGCTGTTGTGGAAGTCTCACGGTAAATTTGAGCTGCTAGATTAGCATTTTGGTTTGCCTCGCCGTAAATACATATCGGCATATTCCCGATTTTGACGGACTCCACGCTACGGGTAGCGCTGTTGCCAATTGTTTTTTAAATTTTTAACTGGCGGAAACTTGGTTTATTTTATTAAAATATTAATCTACCTATGAGCGATTTAGATCAAATTTGCCAATTGTTAAGCTTTTCAGAAATAATTGCTACCAAAGTTGTAGCTTTAATATCGTTTTGACAAAAATCTGTCAAGTTTTGACACATATGTCATATGAACTTTTGACTTGTTTTGAGCTCCACTATCGCCCATTAAAATCGTAAGCATCATACTTTTACTTGAGTATAGCCTCGCCTACGCTCAACAGTTTTGTGGCACTTGAAGAAGCGATTCGAGTGACTTTAAAATAAAAACACATTACTATACACTTTTTTATTGACCAATCTGTAAATACAGACTCTCTACACTGCTTTATTACTTTACAGTAAAAACAAAACTAAAAAACCGTCAGTTACATAAAAAATGTAATCCAACTTAATACATTACATGCCTACTGGCATTCATACCTTTGTATACTGAATACAATTACAAAATATTTAAAGACATTTATTTTTAAAAGAAGTAAATTTCGATAAAATTAATATGCACTACTATATATTTGATAAATTTTATTAAGTTTTGTACAAAGACATTTTTTCCATTCAGACATAAGTAAACACAGTCAAAATCTGTAAAAATTTTAAAATCACACTAGAATAATTTATCTACAAAATAATACAGAAAGTATATCGGATGCCCATTGGTAGATCTCTTATGCACAGCATTTAACGCATGTTGATAACATACAGGGTGTCCCAAATACAGAGTGTTCCTTAAAGACATGCTAATATTTAAGGAGGTGATTCTTGGATTCAAAAAAAAACTTCCTATGAACCTATGTCCTAAAAATCAACTTTTGAGATACGGGGTGATAAAGTTTTTTTAAAAAATCAGTTTTTAATTTAATAACTGAGATAATATTGTAGAAGGAAGAAGGAAGTTTTATTCTTAAAATGAGTCCAAGAATTTCCCCCTTAAATATTAGCATGTCTTTAAGGAACACCCTGTGTATCACTTTATCTCCGAAGGTTAAGGAGATTCCTGTAAAGTGCAATATTCTAACATAAGAAACCCTGTGGTCTACAAAACAAGTATCCCTAAAAACTTCTGTAAAATAATTTGGTGGGTACAAAAATATTTTTTTTAGCATTATTAACCTTATTTTTTTTTTATTATAAATCAATAAATTTGTAATAAAATGAGCGGTATTCAGCAAGAATCAGATGAGTACATAAAAGTTCTACCAATCAGCAAACAACACACTTTCCAATTAATTGGTTCCTAAAAGTGGGACAGACTTAAAAAATAACATTTTAAAGATATATCAACAACCTGTGTCAGAATCGTTGATCAACAATGGGAACTTTAATTATTTATTATTTAGGTGGATAATGGTAAAGAGAACAGTAAAGATCGATACAAATTAACTTACTCTAAATTTCAAACTCGGTAGTTGCACAAAAGAAATCTGATGCAATGGGTGCAACATATATAATTTAAATTTTTAAATCTGACCCACAATGTGACAATCATTCCATACTGCACACAAACTAAATAATATACAGGGTGTTCTTTTTACATAACACCACTATTGCCAATATAAACTGTAACATTTATATATTTTTTTAACTCAAGAGTTTTGATAGTTATTAGACAATTTGGCAATAACGTAAACGACCGAATCTTAAAAGACTTAAAACAGATATTCTTTCCAAATTAATCTAGTGACATCACCTAAAAGACACCATGTATAGTAAATTATAAAATGAAATGCGACAACAACGCACAAACCTCACAATCATCACAATAACTATAATACAAATGGAAAAATATTTGGTGGAATTTTTTAAAACAATGTCCGTGAACAGTACAGAATGGGTTCTTAGCCTTAAAAATGGTTTAAAAACAGTTTTTTTTTTTTAATCAGTGTGAGAAGTCTCACAAGCCAAACATGTGATGATTTCGGTAGGGCAAGCTTTCTTAAAGCTTTGCTGAACTTACGAGGAAATTATAAACCATTGTAAAACACTAAAAACCACGAAACTTCGTCACTCCCTCGGCTCTTCTCCCTTGGGACCTTATTTGCACATTTTTTTCTACATTAAAAAAAATTGGCCTATTTTTCCGGCGGTAACTCGAGGTCGTCGAATCTGTAGTCGGGCCCGGCCATGTCTATAGCCCATCTGAATTTGTCTCGTTGAGTCTTGTTGTAGATTTTCTCTATGGGAACGTCGTATTTCTTGCACCACGCCACCGATATTCTGGGGTCCAAATAATTCAGTTTTGACGTCCCCAGAGCAATCGTTTTGTTTTCGTCACGATCAGTTTCCTATAAAAGCAAAATATTTATATTTATTTTGATCAGCTGAAAATACTGAACAAGAAAGAATTTTTTTTTCACAATGGTAAGAATTTTTCGGTTGTCTCCTCATTTCCCATTTTCACTTTATTATTTAAACAACCTTGCATGGTATTAAAATTAAAAGTTTTCTACAACTGAATATTTTTTTTCTATTTGGCAACGCCAGCTCGTCCATATTTTTGTTACTTTGATGTATTTAACCTACTAAGAGCATCCTTTAGAATATAGTGTCAATCCGTTGGTTAAACCAAGGTTTAACTACTGGTTCAGAAAATATGCCTATTTAAAACAAAGAAAGCAATATGTTAAAATTGGAAAAAGCATTAGTTTCTCAATAATACCACAAGAATCTAGTTGTAGGTATTGTGATCGACGAGTTCTTGAAATGGTCAACACATTGAAAAGTTGTCAAAAAATTTAAACAAACCTGTGATGCAATCCAGGTAACAAGTAACTATGTTAACGAAAGTGTTCTTTAAATCATGTAGAGTCCGATTTAAAGAAGAAAAGGCCAGGAACGTCATACCAAAAGAGTCCGCGATTAAGCCTTCTCTCTACTCCACATACGTTGTTAAATTTGGAACAGAGCGACGAGAACGGGAATAATTTTAAAGTGAGAGAGAACAACGCATGCTGATTTACGCTGGTGGCCTTTTCAACTTTAAATCGAACTTTACTATGCCAACTTTTAAGTCCTTACTTAGATGTGGAATTATTTTTGGGGAAAGGAATTTAATGCAGAGTTAATTTTTAAAATTCAAAAAAATGTTTAAAACAATTTAAAAAATGAAATTTAGGGAAATTTGTAGAGGAATTTTTAAAGCAAAACGTCTTTTAACTATGTATAGATTGTACCAGGACGAATGTTTGTTGTATGTATTTAAAAACAAGGATTTGTTCCTTGTTAATAACACTAATACAATGTATCACTAACACTAATACAATGTATCTAGAACTGTAGATATCAACTACCCGATTCATAGATTGAATATGACGGAAAACCCATAATTGAATAAAACGGACCCATCATACATGTGTATAAGAATTTTAATAAACTACCACAGAATATCAAAAATATGCATACTTTTAAACAAATTTAAAAAAAAACAAGATATTTATTATTAAATATGGAACCTTATAATTTAGAGGCTAATTTTAATATGTAATTTGTAATGCTTAGTTATGTAAATCCCTGTGATGTCATTTCATTTTGTGTTCCTATGATACTTATGTAAATATGTATTAGGTAGGCAGAATCTGAAATAAAGTTATATTCTATTCTATTCTATTCTATTCATCACTGACTGAGTGAGTCAAATACACAAGATTCTTTGAAGAGAATGCAGTTGATTTACACCAATGAGGTTGAAAACTGAATAAAAAAATTATAAACCTATACCAACGTTGCCAAATACTAATATAAAAAAAAATATTTTATATCCTTTTTTATATAAACAACAATTTTTTGCCCTAATAGTTAATATTTGATGAAAAATAAACATCACTAACTATAGTTCCTTAAATTTGATAATTTGTACAGAAATAAAGAATCAGAAAGAAATAAATCAAAAAAGAGTAAAAAAACACATTGATGCTGAGGACATACAAAAGAGAATAAAAAAAAACATTTAGAAATTAAAAGGCTGAGTCATACCTGAATTTCAAGCTTTGCCAGTTGGTCTTTCAGCCTCTGAAGCATATTTTTCTTTTTTTCCACCACCGCTTTATTTCCGCTGCGTTTAGCATCTTTCACCTGCTGCTCCGCTTCCTTAATGGTGTCCCTTTTTTGGTCTATTTTTTCCTTCAGTTTTTCCATTGATTTTTGATGACCTTTCGGCACCGACCTGCAGCAAAGATTATTTTAGTGAAAAAAGGTAATTACAATTAGGAATACAAATTTTATATTTATCTACAACAAACTGCCTCACTTTTATTTTTTTTGTCAAACTTTTTGCAAAAATTTTCCAAACTGTTTGATTTTTCATATTTTGACGGGGACTAAATTATTTTCTGTATACTCACCGTTGATGGTTACACAAGATTGCCACGGCCCTATTAGCTCGGTTGTATGACAGGATTTTCTCGGCGACAGTGTCCTCCTCTTTCGTCAAAAGATCCAGCTGTTGCTGCAGCGTCCAGGAGGCGTTATAAGTAGGAACACCTTGGCCGTCAGTCCCTCCATCAGATCGTTCAAATGTTTGTTCATGATCGCAGTGTTAAGTCTAAAAAAAACAACAAATCATGAAGATGTCCTAGCGAAATCGAAGGAATTCTTTTGATCAATGACTCATATCTTACCTATCGAAAAGATCATCTTTCGGCTTCTTATTCTCCATAAACAACTGTAAGTTCTTGAACACTCGCTTCTCCACGGGAACTTCATTGTAGTACCGGATGGAATCTTTACCGAGGAAATCAATACGACGACGTAATCTTTTCCGTCCTTTTCCTCGTGGAGTTCGATGTGTTCCACACGGAGGGGAAAAACAACCGACTGTATCCGCTTGATCTTCGTCTTTTTTCGTTTTCCTACAAAAGAGATGTATTAGTCACAAATACAAGGACTTAACTCAAGGGTTTGGTATCAAACAACGTTAAATGAAAAATTTGAAATGTTCAGGAAAACCATGTTATGCAACCCAGGTGGTATTAAGGTCACAATAAGGTGAAATCAAAATATTGTCAGTCTATGTTGTTATCCTTTGATATATTGCTGAAATAACATATTTTTCTACTAGGGAAAATGTGATGAATTTAGAGGTAAAGGCAACTCGATTTTGTAACTTTTGTAGTTAACGTCTTTTGGCACTAAGGCAATTAAATTACAAAAGTGGTTTTCTATAAATCTGTCATTTTTTCTATTGGCAGGGAGCGAAGTATCTGGTGGGGACAGCTGAATCTATTCCAGGGCCTGCTGTGGTCAAATTTTCGTTAAATCATGCTTAAAATTTAAATTTTTTGTAAAGAATGTAAGAATACTGGCAGAAATAGTAACTGCAAATTTTATACATTTCCAAATGCTAGTTGGAAATTGGAAAAAAGGAAAAAATGGATAAATGCATGCAGACAAAAGGTGTGGAATTCAAATTTCAAATTTGACGTAACAAGAAGAAAAACCTACTTGTTTCTTGTTGTGTACTATTTGTTCCCGCCCTTTTCCTAAAGTTTTTTAATGATTTCGAGTTTTAAAAAAAAAGGTTCTTTTAATAGACTAATAATCAGGGAGTGTCTGCAGACTGACTTTAGTTTCTGTGTAGTCTTCTGGATTGTGAATAAAAAAAAATGGCATAAGGCCTTTAAGTAAGTAAAGTATGTATTAGTGTTAAGTATAGTGGAAAAGCCCTAGACTCTTAAGTTTTTCAGATGATTTTTTTTTTACTTATCGCCCCACTGACATAACCTCAAAATTGCATAAACATTCCTAAAATTCCGCCGATTTTCAAGTTATTTTGACACAATGTTATCCAACAGTCATTTACAGTGCTGACCAGGTTTACATATATATTTATTTACAAAAATAAATAAATTTTATAAATAATCTTACAATTCTCCCACGGTCAGATGTCGTTTCATCTGCCAGCGTGACAATAATTTCATTGTTTTTAAAATGTATTAACTTCCCTAACTACTATTTTTTACTATAATATAGAACAGCATTTCGGACATTTTAAAAATATATTATAAAATAAAACATACTGTACCGCCCTAAGAGCCAATTTATCAATGAAGTACAATGCCACAGCTCTCTGACGGATTTTCATCTCTTTCGATTTCCAATCCAACTGGTAGTTTGATCTTATTTTGTTTTACTTTTTTATGCAAACCTTTCGCCGTCTCATATTTCTGCCAATCTTTTTCACCTAAAACAACATAAAAACCCATATTTACAACAATTTTTATTAACCACATCTAAAATTAACAAATACCACACTTGAGAATCATCAGTGATTAACCATCATAAATACATTTAATAACAGTGTTTATCACAGAGTGAGTAGGTCAAATGCACAAGGAATTTATAAATTTTTAATTTTTTTTTTTTTGATATTTAAAAAACAACTTTGCCTTTAATTCATATTTGCTGAAAAATACATTTAAAAAAAATTACCAGAACACTTTTTAATAAACTTGTTAAATATTGCTTTGTTTTTAGACAAAGAGGTTATATAGTTTAATTAAAAAGGTCTTTAAAAACAGTTTGGCCAAAAAAAGTAGATGAACAAAACCATAACTCTAACAAAAAGGAAAAATTTAATATTTTCTTTGTTTCAAACAGAAAATTTTTTTTGGTTTTTAAAATTTTTTAGAAAAAAAAAAAATTTTTTTTTTTTGCAAACAGACAAAAAAAAAGATCACAAACACATTTTTTTTTTTTTTGACTGGCCAAAAGTAGATGAAAAAACCGTTAATAAGACAGTTTACTTGTGAGTTGCTTTCATATCGGCTTCAAAATTAAATAGTTGTTTGGTCCCCCAAAAAAAAGTTGATTCCAAGTTAAAAAAATGATTGAAAAAATTTTCCCCAAAGAAAATCCTTTTTGTCGTCCATCAAAAAAAAAGGGAAAAAATTGAAAATGGGTTATCAGTCAGTAAGCGCAAGGATGATTTGGCGTAAATTAGTAGATATAAAACTTTTTTAAAAGAAGCCGGCGAAAAAACCTCTGTTTCCCAAAAAAAAAAATGTGAAGGCCAGATTATGTTTCCAAAAGAAACATAAGGATTGGATTTTGGAACAAGGAAAAACGAGGCTGATTTGGTGACAATCCAAATTTAATTTATTTTCTTCGGATGGGATTCAGCATGTGGGCTCCCCAATCTCGTTTGTTGCCAAAATTCACTCACCAACAGTGAAACATGGTGGAGGGTCAGTTATGGTCTGGGGGTTTTTTTTGATTTGGAATGGACCCACTTATAAGATAGATGGCTTAATGGATAGGGTTTTGTACAAAGACTTTACAAAATGTTTTGACACCTTATCTGGAAGAAAAAATGCCGTTATTATACCATTTCCAGCATGTCGCCCCAAAACCATCAAAATTGGTAAAACGATTTTAGAAGATGAAATGGTCCCCGTTTTGAGTGGCCATCTCAATCCCCAGACCTAAACCCCTCAACATTTGTGGGAAATACTAAATCAACAAATAAGGACAAAAACCTATAAAAATAAAGATTTATTTCTTGCTTTGAGCAAAGCTTGGAAAAAATGGACCCTGCATTAATCGAAAGACTTCTATGCCAAAATGATGCCAAGAAGTGATTTGTAAAAGGGTTTTTATACAAAATATTAGCTTAACTTTATACATCTGTTAACTACTTCTATTTTTTTTTTTTTTTTTTAATTGGAACTTTTAGAATATCATTTAGTTTGTTCATTCTTTTGTCAATGACAATTTTTTAAATATTTTTTTCTGGTAAATTAAATAAAGAAGAGAAATAAAAAACTTGTTTTATTTATTAATGTGTAAATATATCATTATTAAGTATTTATAAGAAAAATTTAGTTCTAGGAAAATAATGCAAAAAAATATTTTTTTATGGTTGTTCATCTACTTTTGGAAACTGTACATAATTTATGTCAGATAAAATTTACGTACCTTTTATAGTTTTTTTGGATATTAACGTTTTAAATTTTAAAAATAATCGTTAATATCTCAATAACTATAAGCATACAAAAAAAAATTTGGAACAAAAAATACAGCTTTTAAATTGCCTATATAAAAAGTTATATAAATAGTTTTTATAGGATAAATAATAAAGGAGATATAGTATATATTTGACACTTTGTTCTTTGTACCTTTTTAATTTGTAAGTTTTTTCTTACAAATTAACACATTATTTTATTTATTTTGAGAAAATGTGTCTTTTTTTGAAACAAATGGCCTTTTCTCCGGTGCCAATTTGGCTTCAGAGAAAAAAAACACCATTCTAGGTATTATAAATCTTGTTTCTGATATAATAGAGGCATTTCATAACATGCAATATAATTCAGTTCTGCTGTGTGATCTTAGCAAAGCCTTTGACTGTGTCAATCATGATATCCTTCTCCAAAAACTGACCTATTATAACTTTAGCCCAAACAGTATCAAACTTGTTGAGTCTTATCTTCGGTGCAGGTGTCAGGTGGTAGGGATTGACGGTGTGATGTCAGCTGAGAGTGAACTTAATATTGGGTGCCACAAGGCTCAGTCCTGGGCCCCATTCTCTTCTTTATATATAAATGATCTTCCTAACGGAAGACTCTTGCAAAGTTCACACCCTTTTTGATGACACAACGGTTTCTCATGCTGCGGATACTTATAAAGATTCACTGAATGGGTCGATGGTGGCACAGGAGAGGGCGGGGAAAATGGTTCTGCTCAAACAGGCTGCTTCTGAATGCTGACAAGACAAGTCGGGTAATATTCTCTATGGGGATTTTCAGGTATAGAGAATGCCTCGGGGGCGCTTTCTGGGAGTAATTCTAGATCCAAAACTCCAGTGGGGTAAACATATTAATGCTCTTGAAACTCAGCAGAGGGGGTTTTTGTCCCCGAAACCTGCACAGATGTGTCTCAGCTGATATATTACTAACTGCATACTTTTATTTTTTTCCCCCATATTTGTATGCAATTCTTACATGGGGGACTTGGGTACATAGGGTATTTGGTCTGCAAAGAAAGGCAGTGAGAGTGATGTCTGTTTGGGTTACAGGGATGATTGCAGGAAAACGTTGTGGGTCTGGGTCTGCTGACTGTGCCTTGTGTGTATGTGCTGGAGTGTTTTGTTTTTAACGTATGAAATCAGTTTCGAGCTCTGAAGATGTCCAGACTACTACACTGTTCAAGGCACAATTTGGTGCCTGCATATTGGCGTCTAAAAAAGGGGTTAAGATGGTCCAGGCTATTGGGCCATA
>JAHBCN010004620.1:0-62142 GCA_019359885.1 Listronotus oregonensis
TTTTTTTTTCGTTTTTTGTTAATAGCAATTTCACTTTTTAAAATTGGAAAAAAAAATTCTTAAAACACCTTTCTCAGATTTGCATTCCACGTCGAATGGCTATCGTTAAAATTTTTTTAAAACCCCCTTTTTTTTTTTCCCCGGGAAAACACACTTCGTCTAGACTACTAAATGTTTTCTGCATTATAGTTTAAAAAGATACCTCATGACCATGACTTTCAAAGAATGGTGAATTTTGAGCCCCCAGCCAAAAAATAAGAAAATGAGAATAACTTTAAAGAAAAAAAAGAGTAATAAAAAAAAAAAAAAAAGAAAAAACTAAAATTTTTTGTTTTTATTTCAAGGGGGATTTTGGTCGGGGGAAAAACATGCCCCCATTATTTAAAAAAAAATTAATAAGAAAAACAGTGGGCATCACCAAAAAAAAATTTTTTTTCCTTTTTTTTATAGTTAATTGTTTTCCAATTTTTCTTTAAAAAAAATTTTTTTTAAAGAACTCCCGGGGAGAGTAAAAACCTACCCCAAATTCCCCTTGAGGGTTTTTAAGGCCCGTTTAAAATGTCTTTTTTTTAAAAAAGATAGGATTTTTTTAAAAATTAATTTTTTTTTTATAGTATTTCAAGATGTTTGTATTATGTTAATAAAAAAACGCAGATCAAGTAAAACTGTAGATTAAGCAATAAACTTTTTAAAAAACAAAATTTTATTTTAGCATAGAAATATAAAAAAAAGATTTGTGTTGTTAAAAAACCCAACCAACCCCAAAAACATCATATATTGTATTAAATTTTTTTTATATTTATTATGGATGCAAAATTTTTATTCACATTTTAATTATTTAAATATCCTTTTTTTTTAAATAATAATAAAAAAATTAAAACTTGAGTGATCAAACGGTTGCCTGGGGCAAATTTTAAAAAAAATTAAAGTAGTTTGAGCCAGGTTTTGGGGGGGGGAATGTTTTGACAGAGGGGCAAATTTTTTTCCCTTTTTAATTGCATTCTTTTTTTTTTTTTAAGGGGGGGGGTAAGATTTTTTTTTTTATTTATTATCTTAACTGTTTACAATTTATTACATTGAAAAAATTTTATCCAGTTTCTTCGATTTTCATCTAAATCTTCATCCGCATCCTTAATAAATCACATCCCTATTTTTTTTTTTTGGGAAAAAAAAAATGAAAAGTGTACCTAACATGCTGATAAACCAAAAAAAATTAATAAAAATTCTTTTTTTTTAAATAGACATGTTTCCAATTTTTACCAAAAAAAGTATTCATTATACATTAAAAATCAATCTCTTTTTTTTTAAATTTTTATAACTACTGAATTTTTTGTTTTTTAAAAAATAAATCTGATTAAAACAAGATTTTAAATCTACTTACCCCTTTCCAAAAAAACTCTGTCAGCATCAATTTCCTCTGATACCAATCTGAAAGGGGGCTATAAATGATGGGGTTAAACACCTATAATTTGAATTTACGTTTTTTCCCTTTTTTGGTAGATAGAGATAAATTTTTAAAAGGGGGTTTCAAAAATTTTTTTATGTAAACTAAAAAATTTTAAAAGTCAAAATTTATAAAAACAAATTGTTTTAAGAAACTTAAAATAACGTTTTGTTTTTTTTTTAATATGAAAAAAGAATATTTATTTTGTTTTGTAAAAAGAGGTATTATTTATGTACTTATTATAAAGAGAAAACGTTTAAATAGATCTATGTGTTAAAAAAAATACATTAATGGCAAAAAAACCCATCAAGAACAAAAACATTTTTACTTCCTTAGAAAAAGTTAATTACACCAAAGTTGGTGCATGTAAAAAAAAACTATAATGTGGGGTATAATATACGAGACACTAAATATATAAAATTATTGTGGGATAATAAAAACTTTTTTAAAATAAACAAATTATAAATCGAAACTTATAAAAAATAATAAAAAAGTATATTAGAAAACTAAATAAAGTAATTTCTGGGTTTTGTAAACTATCAAAAAAAAAAAATTTAAAAAACACATGGTTTTGTCAACAAAATTGTAACTCATAGAATTTATAAAATTGATGTGCATGATTTTTTTGGTTCTTTAACAGTTTTATTTTTAAAAGTCTGTTCATGTCATCAAAGTTGTGCGGCAAATTACTCTGGTAAAGAAAAATAAGGCGTTGTGTTGGCTGTTTAATCAATGGTACATTAACAAAGATTAAAAAGTTAAAGAAAATTGTGCTTCAAAATTTTAGCAGCGTAACAAATTTGAAATATTTCACGGAAAAAACAAACATGTTTTTACAAAAATAGATACAACTGTAAATTTATTTGCAAAAGAGTGAGATATCATAAAAGTTTTTATCCTCATTATCTACGATTACCAAGAAATTTTGCAATTTTAGCAGGTAGACCACCAAATAAAATACCACAAACGTACTCATGGAGGCATTTGAAAAGCTGGTTAAGAAAATAGAAACAACAGTTTTTATTTCACCCTATGGAAATATCATTTTTGGCTAACCGACTGGCTAGACTTACTGAGCGGTTGTAAAAAATTGCATTATGAAATCCCTACTTAATCATAAGTATGATGAAATGTTTTATTTTCACATACGGCAGATGGATTAAAATCGTCATTAGTGTTTTAAGAAGACGCACCACTGGATAAAGTCACTTTATGTTCAGATAGCAAAATGACTTTGATAATAAATATTAGCAACTGAAATAATGCCTATTGGTTATTTATTTGAAGAAACCTAAAGCTTAATTACCGAAAATTTGGCGAAAACATTGTTCAGTGCTAAGAATAAAAAATTAAGTGATAATTATAATCGACGGGGGTTTTTAGACAGACTCAAAACTCAAAAATTGTCTATTCCTAAGAACATAGTTTGAGATTTATCGTTTTTCTTTATGGAGCTGTGAATAATGATTTCAATAAGAAACATTACGGAGAAGGCCTAACCCATGTTACAGCAATAGGGAATATATGAAGGAAAAAAAACAAAAATTAAATAAATTTGATTAAAATGAAGCCTTCTTTAAAAGTTTTAAACTGTCAAGAACTTGTTTATTTTAGAAAAATATGCAACCTTTAATACCAGTTATAAGTAGCGTATACAGTAGCTGTTTCTTTAAAAATAATTAAAATAAAATTATTCCAAATTTGATTATTTGCTGTGGGTCTGTAGACTTCTTTTCCAAACTAAATATTTTTATTGACGTTTTTTTTATGTTTTTACTAATATTTTTTTCATTTAATTTTATTTGACCAGTTATTATTACCTATAACCATCAGAAAAAACGGATAATGTGTCTAAAACAATCATTAAAATGATTTCAAAGCATTCGATTCATCGATTTATTTGATATTTAAGGGAGGATATTAAAAAGAAAGGAATATTAATGTCCTCAAATTCGATGAGCATATGTCACCAGTGTTGGGATGGATGTAACTTCTTCTTAGTAATTAGTATCTATCTCTCATGAACCGATCAATAACCTTCTCCAGCGTTTGGACAGGAAAGAGGTGAGACTGATCGGTCTGAATATCTTGTCTGTCATATAAGTTTTTCCCCGGTTTGGTTATGAAAACTACTGTTACTTTACGCCGTGCTGGTGTAGTGCTACACACCTAAATACTTTAACTAGATGTCTTGTAAATGTGGCTCCCCTGCAGATAGGAGAGTCGAAAGATGCCATCTGTACCAAAGAACTTTGTATCTTTCAAAGGAGTTAATCGCCCAAAGTACTTTTTTGAACGTAACAACCTTCTAACCAGACCTAAAGGGGCGGTTTTTGTCCCCTATCTCGACTCAATCATTAACAGTATCAATTTCTTTGAATTCTAAAAAGTGGATTTCCAAGAGGCGATTCATTATTTTCTTAGGTTCCTCTACTACGTGTTCAGGTATCCTGAGTTCCCCAATTTTAACCTGTGGTCCTTCTGGGAATATCCTTCTCAGTTTTGCAACAAGGGATAGATTTTAAAGTTGCCCACAATAATTTTGCCATGCTTTCAGTTTGAACTTTCGAACGTAATGCTTATATGTCTTCTGCTCGGCTCTTTAGGTAGTCCAGTCTTCAGTCTTTTTGGTTTACATGGCTTTATGGAAAAGCTGCCTGGGGCTATTTCTAAGCCTATTAAGCTCTCTGCTCTATCAAGTTACCTTCCTATTACCTCTGTTAACCTTAATAGGGCAAGACTCTTCGTAAGACTGCGTGATAACTGAAAATATTCCTGTTACATCTTCTTCTAACTTCCCCTTTGTTCTAAGATATTTTTTGCACCCCCATGCATATCTCCCAGAGTGGATTTATACTCCGTCCAGATAGCCACCCTAGGGTTCCTGTAGGTGTCTTTCGACGGTGCGGTTGCAGTCTCTAAATTAAAGGTAATGCGACAAAGATCAGAAAGTTTATCCTCGCTTCTCGCCCTTAAATTCCTCACCCTATTAGCAACTCTTTTAATCGTTATTGTTATATCCAAGACATCTTGCCTTCATTCTGTGCTGTAGCTTAGACTAACATTTGTTCACAGTTGTGTATTAAGTTTACTAGTAGAAATTATCATTAGCTACTTCAAGTGCTCGTCAGTTAACTTGGATCTATAAATATTTTTGTAAATTTAGTTTGGAGTTAAAACTGTGTGCAATGATGCGTTTAAATACTTTTCTAGTCACGCGTATATAGGAGTACTTGTAAAACCCCAAGGTAACGTCCAAGCTGACATGGAAATGCCAAAAAGAACTGAAAGTCCTGGGAGAACGCAGCAGGGTAACTCTCCTGTGGGTACCAGGACATTCGGGAATAGAAGGCAACAAAAAAGCAGATGAACTGGCAAGACAGGGATTATCCACCCATATTTTGGACCAGAACCTGCCCTTGGAGTGATCAAAACCACAGCACGAGGGCAAACCAGGGAATGGATCCAAAACAAACACGATGAATACTGGGGAAGCCTCAGTAGAATAAGACATGGAAAAAGTTTCATAAGGGGCCCATCCAAAAGAACAAGGGAAGAACTACTTAAACAAAGTAAGTAAAGACTTCGCATAACACTAGGGCTGCTAACAGGGCATGGTAACCTGAGAGGACACCTGCACAAGATAGGCTCATATAATGGGGACCCAAGTTGCAGAATGTGTGACAAGGGGGGAGAGACGGCCTACCATATCCTGTGCGAATGTGAAGCCTTAAATCACTAAAGACAGGCATTATTTGGAAAACCGAAAATGAGCCCACAGAAATATATCAACCAACCAGTCTCGGGGTTATACATACTTGTAGAAGAAACAAGACTAATGGGAGGAGTGGTATAAAAGATATTGGAAGGTTAGGCACAAAAAGCCCAAGAGGCTGCATTGCCTCCAGTAGTAAATCTAGTAGGCTCTCAGGGAAGAAGAAGAAATACTTTTTTTTTCAAAATATGACTACACTGCAAATTAGTCATTTTCATTTAAAGTTTTGGGGCAAGAATGCCTATTTCTGCTTAAAAAGGATTTTAAAGAATTTTGATGTCGTTTGAAATTGCACCAAAATATGAAAAACAAGACTTTACATTTAGATAAAAACGTTTTCTACGTCGGAGGGGTCAGTATGGCCCTTAGGCTAAAAGCGTCGGAAACCGCTGTACTATTCTATACTATTTTCATTTATGTATGGTAAATATAGATAATCAAAATACAAAAATCTCTACCACATAAGAATTTATATGATTTTTTACAGAGAACAGCGATATTATAATATTTTATATTAAAATCAGGGCAAGCAAATATTCATTAAAAATATAGGCGCCAGTGGTTATTAATATTATTGCACAGCAACTAAAGCTTTAAAATGCATATAAAATTTTATATATAGCCATCATTTAGATAAATTCTGAGTTTTTTTGAGCCATGTGGTGAGGTGGTTTATAGAGGTGACTGTATAAATGATTATAAAAATATTGAAGTTAATGACGAACACGCATTTAACATTGTCCTTGGAAATTGCCGAAAGTCGTATGTTTGTAATTTTATTTACGTGTATTAAAAACCCAAATTGATATAAATGTGGGTCATTTTCCATTGAAAAATAAAAAAGAATATTTGCAAAGAATATTGAATATGCTCCTTACAGAAATTTTCTATTCAAAATTCTATTAAAGTTAAAGTACACGTTAAAATAAAGGGCCTT
This sequence comes from Listronotus oregonensis, assembly GCA_019359885.1. Taxonomy (NCBI): domain Eukaryota; kingdom Metazoa; phylum Arthropoda; class Insecta; order Coleoptera; family Curculionidae; genus Listronotus; species Listronotus oregonensis. The sequence continues at coordinate 6,157 of JAHBCN010004620.1, forward strand.
GCCGCATAAGAAGGTTAAACGGCCTTTTTACTTTTTAAAACTTACCCAGCACGGCTTGTTGGGAATAAATCACGTGCTTTTTCTTTCTGATTTACGTAAGTGCTTCAGAAACTGTTTGCATCATGAAGATTTTTCAGTTTTTTCACATATCTCAGTCTCATTAAACTTTTTTTAGGCTTTAAAAATTATTAATATTTATTTTAACAAACTCTATTGACCCACGTTATAAAAAAAATATATGTGATGTATCTTTAGTGGATCTAGCTTTATGATTTTTTTCATAATTTTTGAAATTGTAATAGGGGGTCAAAAAATTTAAAATCTATTTTTTTTTTTTTTGCTATATTTTGGATATTTTTTAAGAAAAACTTTCAATGGCCTCTACTTTTTAGTAATATTTCAATTATTTTTTTCTTTAGGGTCATCTTAAATCTTTTCAATCCAAAACTTATTCAAAACTTTTAATCTTTGGAAAAATTAAAAAATAATAATAAATTTGAAAGTTTTTTCTAAAAACATATTGAAAAGTAGCGAAACAAAAATTGATTTTACATTTTTTGACCCTTTATCACCCTTTTTAAAATTCTGAAAAATTCATGAAGCTAGATCTGCTAAAGACACACCACATATATTTTTTTCATCTTAACGTGGGTCAATAGATTTGTTAAAAAATGTTTAAAAATTTTAAAGCCTAAAAAAATTGAATTTTCCGCCAAAATTTTTTTAAAAATAATGTGCTTCATCTGCGCTTCGAAGACCTTTAATTTGACGTAAGCAATTATGCGGCTGAGATATTTGAACAAACGAAAAATCTTCATGATTCAATAAAAGTTTCTAAAGCACCCACGCAAATTAAAAAAAAAGCATGTTTTTTTATTTTCAACAAGCCTACCTGGGTGAGATCTAAAAAAGTGCAAAGGCCCCCCTTCCCTTATGCGCAGGATAATTTTGTGATACAACATTTATTATATTACAGGAGAAACCAATTATGAGGTTATTTTTATTTTTTAATACTTGCAAAACATCCCTGAATGTCTAAAATCTTAAAAATTGGGCGCTTTTTAATTGTGACCACTTTTTGTACTGCCGAAGCAGAATTTAGGTTTGAGGGGGAGGGGCTGTCCTGAGATAAAATGCATAGTAAACGATAAATCAATAAACCTTAGTGTGACAGTTAGGATACTTAGCACTAAAGAAAAACAAAAAGAATAACATTAATAGGGTAATACAAATAATTTAAACATGAAATTAAAAAAAAAGAAATATCAACTTTTAAAAATAGGTTTATAAACAAATATTTAAACGACAAATCTTTTGGCTCATTTTATTTAAGGTTATTTCTTTTACGTCTATTTTAACCCCGTAATATATCTTTAGTGAAGATAACGAAGTTAATCTATTTTTTGGGCGTCTTAGTAAACACTTCTTTTCTTTCCGGGGTAGGCAAAATTGGAGTAATGCAAATTTTTTTTATTAAAATATGAATATAAGAAAATAAATCTCTTTAACGGTTTACTAAAATATATACATGGTGGATAAGAGCTTATTAAAAAAAATGTACTTAAAATATGGGGACGGATGCAGCTCCCCAGGATTACCTATGCCTTTTTGTATCAACATTAATTGTGTCAATAGTTTCAGTGCTTAATTTTAACAATAAGAATAAGATTTTTTAATGGTCTTTTTTATTAAAAAATATGAAATAATATTTCTAGATATACGTTAAAGGTGTTTTGCATTTTTTATAAAATCATCCAGTTTGGCTGTAACCAGTTTAAAGAAGATAACATTTAAGGAAATGTGCAGATTTGAGGTTAGGTCAAAGTGGGGTGCCGTGACTCAAAAACTTGACTTTAGATTCGTAATCCGCGGCTCCAAAGTTTCTGTATACCGAATTTCATTAAAATAGGCGATGGACTCAGTAGGCTAAAAAATACCAAAAATATTAAGGTATCCATAATTTTTTTACTAATTTGATGTTTGCTAATCACAATTTCTTATTAGAGCATCGCTGCATAACACATAACATAAAACATTTTTACCTGCATAAAACAGGTGGTTCCTTTTAATTCGGACTTCATTTTTTTGGCCTGGGTAGAAATCGAATCCTTTTGGAATGGAATCCAGGAATCGATTCCTTTTTAAGGATCCGAAGGCTGGAATCGATTACTTTTTAAAAAGAGGTTCCGTGATCCGGATTCGTTATACAATTTTAAAATGATCCGGAATCGATTCCTTTTTGGGAGGATCCGATTTCAAAAAGAAATCGATTCCTGGTATTTCTAATTTGAGACAAATGCCAAAATCCGCCATTTTGAATACGCCATTTCAAATTTCCAAATTTTCACCTAAGATTCTTAATTTCCAAATTTTGACCTAGCCCCACTAAAATCATTATATCCTAAATCTGAGACAAATTGGTTTATAAATGCCATAATCCGCCATTTTAAATCTTTTATTTTAAATTTCCAGATTTTTACCTAAAACATCTGCCTGTTAAGATTTTGAAATAGGGTGTTTTTTAGGTCCGGAGAAACAACATTTAAATAAAACATTTTTTTTCGTAACAATAAACGGGCATACATGTTACTTGCATTTATGTTAAAAGTTCTGATTGCTTGATCTTCATAATTTTTGTTATGCTTAAGGTAACCCTGAGGGACTTTTAAATGGGACATTAAATTATTTCTGTTTAGGGTGTCAACGAAAAATGAATTTAAAATTTTATTACATTTTTATATTCCGTAAGCAGAGAAATTATTAAACGGTATTGGGGAAACTTCCTGAAAAATTACAATAAGATGTCCCTTTTATAAGTCGCTTGAGGTTATCTCAAGAATCACATATAAAAACCATACGAAAATCTAACATCGCAAGTTTTGCAATACAGTTCGAAAAAATGTTCCATTTAAGGGTGGACTCATATTGATCTCAAAAATATCATATTAAAATTTGAAGAATATTTACCAAAAATTAATTTGGCTAAAAGTTACAGCACTTCAAAATGAGGCTAAAATTATATATCGCGGCTCAGGCTCCGTGCTAAAATCTTGGACGCTTGATTAATCATCTGGAATATGTAGTATCATTCGTATCGTACTTACCATTTGTAAGTATAAAAACTAAAGATGATCCGGATTCGTGATCAGATAAATAGGAATCAATTCCCTGAATTTAATTCCTTTTTTCCTTAAAAAAGGAATCGTGATTTGTATTGGTGTTTCGATTCTTTTATGAGGATCTAGATCCGTAAATCGATTCCTTTTTTGAAGGATCCGTCCCAGCTCTCTCATTTTTAATAAACTAAAAGAAAAATTCTTTCCCAATTCTTAGTGTCTAACCAAACTCTATTTTGAAGTGTCTTAATTATCGTATCAGTGACTTAAAGCGATTTAACCACCCAACCGTATTCTTTTTCTGTTGAACCCTTAATTTTAATACATTGTTATTTTGTTTTAATTTACAAATAGTAGAATTTTAAGTTTCTAATAGTGCTAGAACGGCAAAAGAGGTTACGGCTTTAATATTTAAAAATGATACCTATAGCACGTAGTTTTGTTATTTTAAATATGGGTTATTGATCCTGGACTGTCTAAAAATAAAATAAATCACTAAAGAAACCATATAAAATGTGCACTGTTTCACAGAATTGTAAATGCATTGACAAAAAACATTTTTCCCATTGATTTATCCATTATTAGTTACAAATAATATCGGTAGGAGACACAATTCCTTGATACGCCATTGGTGACGGTTAAGACATTTAAAAAAATAACATAATATAAATAATATAATGAAGAATAATACCATAATTAATGAATAATAATTATTAAACTCTTCTTTAATTTAACCGTTTTAATATTCAATACACTAATTAAATGTTACATGATGAAAGAGCTTACTATAAGGTTTTATTACAAGGTTTTAATTAATTTAACAAAACACTTGCTGTTTAAAGATTAATAACACTTGATTATACCTACAAGCTTTTTTTAATAAGATTATGTGAAGTTAATTGAGTTTGTTATTTATCTGTTTATAATGTATCTTATATTTGTTAAGTTACTGTTACTACAAGTAGGTTAGTCGGGAACTTTTGTTAACCTTTATTTGCCTTGAGGACGAAGATGACTGATAACGAAGATACTATATAAATTGAGGTAGCTGCTAGTTAATGTTGCTGTTGTAGGCTCCGGAGATTCTGGATTTTTCCAAAATATCCTCAATGGAGGAGGAAGTGTAGCGAATTCATGAAAAATGTAGTAGGTAGTGAATGAGGTGGATGAATTAACTTTAGAGTATAGGAACGACGAGAATGGATTTTCACGTTTTTAATTTTCTTTTGCATTTTTAGTTTATTTACTGCCAAATGAATAAGCAATTTGAATAAGCTTGTCGTGTTTATGGTTTTTCTTTTTTACGCGGAATTTTTACTATCCCACTGTAGCATGCGCTTGCGGTACCTTTCTAGCCTTGCAAGAAATTGATCGTTTGTTTACTTGCCTATCCTGACTTAAAAAAAAAGAAGGTTGGAAAGAAAAGAAAGGTGGTAGTGGTATTTTTCTCTCTCGCGCATCTGCACAACGCGGCGCAGCATTTGCAGCATTTTTTCACACACCATTCCCACCTAAGCAGCATTCTGCAGCAGCATCGCCAGGGCCGTATCTAGGTATGGCCGCGCCCTTGGCAGGGCTTAACATTTGCGCCCCTCCCCACACACCGAGGGATTTGGGGAGTTAGGAATACCCCCCAACGAAAACGGGAAGTCCGGCAGTTTTTCCCCGGAAATTTTACAAAATTAAAGTGCAAAGTTGTAGGTTTAAAGTTTTTTAATCAGAGAATTTCGTTTTTTAAAATACCAATTTTGTGGTGAAATTTCTGTCAAATTCTATATTTTCTTTATATAAAAATATTAGCCTACTATTTGAAAGAGACATGATTTACATAAAAAAAACTGTTTGTATCTAACCCAAAGAAATTAAATGTAAATTAACTATACATCCTTATTTGCAGATGATTAAACTAAGAATAAATTTTTTCAACAATTAAATCGTAGTTACAAAAATACTGTGCATAGCAGGTCTACTTAAACGTAAAATTTATACTTTATTAAATCAAATAATAAGCAACAAAATATTCGATTAAAAACTTATATTACATGTATTTACATAAACTATTTGAAATCTTTGCTATGAGACAGTAGAAAATATTTAAAAATATATATTAGCTGTAAAATAAATTTACTGTCTCTTTTATTTTTAAGAGTATATGAAACATCAGAATAAAACTGATGATGCATTAATTATTAAACAAACTACCAGAAAAATACATTATAACTTTAGTCGGTGATACCAGTATAGTTGTATAAGGTACTTAATCTGTTCAATGACGACATCAGGATTTGATTTTTCACATTCAACTCTTATATATGCTTGTTACCATTTAAGGATTTGAGGGCAGCAAATAAACAAGTAAAAATTATTCTGTAATCAAACTAATTCGACTTTTATTACAAATTGCTACAATTAGGTGACTAAAATGGGTGCCTACTTTATAATCCTAAATGTTAGAAAGTCCATCATAAGTCAAAACTATACTTTTTTTGCTTTTATCAGGGCAAGATCGTTGACGATATCGTTAAAATCAATCTGAGACGCAATGTCGTATTCTATATTTAAAATTGCTAAGTTTGCCAATCTGTGTTTTTGATCATTTTTAACTTGCTGTACGAACGCTCACAAAACGCCACACTTACAGGCATTGTTTCCAATTTCGATACTGGAATAATTAGAAATAACGTGTAGGACATCCAAATTCCACACATCCTTGTTGATGTCCTTTATCAGCTCCTTTGCGTCATACTTGAAAGTAACTACTTTATTCACAAGCCCTAATGTATCTATTCTTTAGCATACTTCACACCAAGATCAGCTGGACACTTTTCAAAAAGAGAATCAGAATACTCACTTAAAGACTTTCCGGATAAAAAATTAAAGTCAGATGAAACTGAATGCTAGATGTTTGCCCTATTATTCATTTCACTTTTGATCCTATCAAACACAACAAAACACTATCTCTTAAATGATTTTTAAGCACTAAACAAATGTGTTTCATCTCCACCCATTTTACCAGCCATTCTTTTGGCTTTTTTCAGTCTTCTAACAGGAAAACAACTTATTATTTTCCAGAAACCACATGTATCATTGGCTTTTTCTGTGTATTTCTTAATTCTTTCTTTACGTAAGTCTTCAACTTTTTTATCCAAACCTGTAAGCAAACTTGATGCAGCGTCGAGACTGGTCGATTTTCCTTATAGTGACTTGTTTGTGCGGTTACAGCTAATTAAAACATCAGACCATATCTCTAGCAAGCAGACAAATTCGTAGCCAATATGTTTCAGAAGCTTTATAGCCCCAGATACTGTGTCGGCAAAAAAACTAGTGTTACTCCCAATTTATAAAATACCAATTTATCCTTAGCTTAACTATTAAAAAAATTTAAAAGTTACATTCTCGCTGTAGGTGTCAGGATAAATTGATATTTTATTAATATATCATTTATACATTTTTTCAGTAGTAATATATTAAAAAAATTAAATTAAGTATCTAAGTTATAAATTTGATGTAAAATTGATATGTTGTAATGTATGCATTTGATTAATTTTGTCAATAAAAAACCAACAATATGACTACGGTACTGACAACTGATGAAAAAAAATATATTCATGGCCGATTTTGCGCCCCCCAGGTAGCTGCGCCCTTGGCGGGCGCCCATCTCGCCACCGCCTAAATAGGGCACTGAGCATCGCTAAGGAAAGCAGCAATGTAATAAGCATCTCATCAGTTAAATTGTTTTATCAAAGTAAAATGAACCCCACATCATCATCGTCGTCAGACAACTTGCTAGTTGTAGTAGTTATATGCGACGAATATGAAAAAAATAAAAGCGAAAAAACGGAAATATTGGGTACATGATATTTTTTGTGCAAGACTCGAAGAAGGTGAATTTTATAAGCTGTTTACACGGCTTCAACAGGATGAAAAAAGATCTACCAATATTATAGAATGTCTTTGGAAAAATTCAACCAATTATATGATCTTGTTTGTATTTCATTGACCAAGCAAAATACTGAATTTCGAATAAGCATCAGTCCACTTCAATAGCAGCAATTACGCGTGGCAACGCTTATAGACGCTTTTATTGTGTGAGCGGTTAAAGGATATGTGTTTCGAGAATCGAAATTTTGTAAAAATATATTTTTTCTATAAGGCCACTTTCTGCTTAAATAGTGAGGTAAATACACAAAATTATTGATATTGGTCCGATGTTAATCCATACTGGATAAGAGAAGGACACACACACAATTTAATCAAAAAATCAATGTGTGGGCTGGCGTTTTTGATAATACTATTATAGGGTCTTTCTTTTTTGACAAAAATTTAACAGGCGAGAGATACTTGAGTTTTTTAGAAGAAGAACTTGTTTCAGCTTTGGCCAACTTTTTTCCTGAGTTAGAAGGTCCCTGTTTGCCACATCATAATATCTGATTGCAACAAGATGGTGCTCCCCACATTTCGCTGTGCGAGTTCCTACTTATTAGAACGATATTTTTCCAAAAAGGTGGATTGGACGAGGTGGTTTTATTGAGTGGCCGTCAGGGTCACCCGATTTAACACCACTGGATTTTTAATAGGGATACTTTAAGGGAAAAATATTCAAAAGCCAGCTTGCAAATTTAGATGATTTAACATCGCATCTGGCAAGAAATTCGGCCAATTACACCCAAAATGGTTCAAAATGTTTAACAAGGATTTGTAGATCGGTTTGGCTATTGTCAGTTGACCAACGAAAGACACTTCGAACATTTACTTAAAAATTATTTTTAAGTTCCCCAAACTTTTTTTGATAAAAAACGATTTTTAAAATAATTTTATTTTTTGTTTTCTCCATGACTTTTTTTCACTTTTAAAATTTTGAATAAGAATAACTTCAAAACGCTTGGACCTAGGTATAGCACATGCTACATAAAAAATGTTTAGAATTTTCCGAAGAATCACAAAATGCAATAATATACAGGGGGTTCCATTTAATAAAAAAAAATCTGTCACTCCTATTTGGAACACCCTGTATATCTACAATTTATCTCAGAATATGCGTGATCGAAAAAGAAAATGGAAGGGTCCCAGAAGTTTAAACAAAATGTGGTTTACGAAATAATAAATTTATTCCTTACTTTACGACCATCCAGTATATATTTTATTAGTTAAAACAGATACAGACAAATGTTTTTAAAAATATAGCACAACCATGGATGGTATTGGTTTTCTATGCGGTTTATTTAAAGTTTAATATTTAAAACCACAGTAGGCTATGAAACAAAACCTTATATATCCTAGAAACAAAACTATGTTGACATTTTATTTATTAACAATTAACGTCAATTGATTTTTACATATTAATTTGTGAAAATAACTTATCCAACCATTTAAGGACATATTCCGAAGATCAAATGCTTCTAATTAAGAATTAAGAAAACAAGCAAAATAAAGAAATAGCGTATAAAGATTTGCCAAGGCAGGTAAGAACGGTATATCCTGTGATAGCTTTGAATGGTAGTAGATCAACATTTATTGAAGTGAAAAATCCTTTAGATGCGTTTAGCACTTTTTGTGGGTATTGAATGAGACTGAACCGTTAAACTCGGCTATGCAACGCTCATGATGTAGACGGGAAAAAAGCCTGCAGCTGGATTCCGTGCATTATAGAAATCTATTAATTGATTCGTTTCTATACCAACCGCATTCTGCGCTCAAAAATTATCGCTTGAAGTCGACAACAAATCTCCCTACAAAGCGTGGCCTATTGACATAATATCGTTTTCTATTTAAATCGACAAGATTGACATGTATTTGTTAACATAACCTAAATATTATTATTAATTAATATTTTATTAATCATAATCATCGCGGGCGAAGCCCTTTTTTATTCTGTAATTCTGGTATGATTCCGTTGAGTATATAGTGGGCCATATCTTTGTTTAGCCTAAATAATTCAATAAATCTTGTACCTTCAATGGAAAAAGGATCATTTTTCTCCCTCATAATCCTCCTGTTTAAATTTTTAAATCGAAGTTTTTCCAATCTTTCCTCCTCTTGGGCTTGCTAGTATGTTTAATTGATTAATTGGCAGCATAATATTCTAATCTCAATTTACCAATTCCTTTAATTTACCTTTCTCTTTTAATCCAAAGAACCAAACTAATTTTATCACACAATTTAAAAATTACACCCAAAATGCCAAAGCCAAAATGACAGCTGACAAAACTTAAGATAATAAGTAACTAGAAATCACCAAATGTTTTCCGTATGAATAGTACATTGCCGGAATTGTCCGAAGTGTAGTACATAGTACCACGGAATACTAACGAAAGCAATTATCGCTATTGGGCATAGATGTCTAGATGTAGAAATCTATATTGCACAGAATCCGGCCGCTGATACTAAAATATGACCAAATACATAGCGTATATTATGCTCTTTATAAATCGATTATTTTATCCTCTTAAGATTTGCGAATGTCAGATTATAAAGGGTTAATAGAAAATTTCGTCTTGGTCATGTTTTCATTTCTGTTTTAACATTTTAAGCATAGTCCCTAATTGTATTCTTTAAAATCACCTTAAAATTTTAGGAACAAAAATCTACCTCCATTAAAAAATTGAAACTGAAACTGGAATTTTAAAATTTAAAGCCCAAAGAATTTTGACACCCAATAAATGATTTCCCTAGTTGACAACATTACCTAATATTTGTATAAATGTCGAATAACAAGTTACGGTTCTCTTAACCGACATAATGAAAGACATTGGAACTCCACAAACTCCCACATGGTACGAACTGTTCGTCAACAAGGTCGATTTGAGGTACATGTAAGTTGCTTTTTATTTCAAAACAAACTGGTGGGTGTATCGCCATTTTGAAAGAAAATTAAATGCGGATGGATATCTGGACATAAGCAATCAAACCTTTTCGATGTCCTTGATGATGTTCCTTTATATAAAGTAATAGAAATTTACTTTCAACAAGATGGCGCCTCTACCCATAACGCTTTTCGAAAAAAAAAGGTTTTAAATACTCACTTTAAAAATTATTGTATAGAAACATATGGACCTATAGGGTGGCCACCACGATATCCGGATGTAACACCTACAGATTTTTCTCTGTGGCGAGTGTTGGAAAATAAAATTTATAAAGAAGTCATTTAAACCCGATAACAACTCGATCAAAAAATTTATGAGCCTTTGTAGAAATAAAATCAGTTTACCTCATGAATGCCTTAACATTGCCTTGAACAACGGAGGGGCTTTCGAACATTTGCGATAATTCGCGTTATTTTTTTCCTAAATTTAAATCTCTATTTTGTTTTAAAATTTCTAAAGTTTTTAAGGATAAATAAATAACATAAAAAACAATATAATTCATGGGTGTAAGTTTAATAAAAATAATATGCCATCTTTTTACATTAAAATTTACAGAGTGTTCAATATAAAAAAAATGAGGTTAGGTCCGATAACTGGTTTACCTGACTGAGTATATTTATTTTGAAAACCGCATATTATTTAACAATCTTTATAAAAAGTTTTTGTATAAAACATTTTTGTGTACCTCTTTTTACTAAAAAATATAAGGATATTCTGAAATTGACAATTTTTTTGATTTTTCCCCGTATCTTTTGAGCGAGCGAATATTTTTAAGTTTTGATTTAACCGTTTGAAATTTTACCTAAAAAAGAGCACATGATGCCTTTATTACTGTATGGATAGCACTAACAATTACGGAGATACCCTATAAGTGTCAAAAATAAGACTCCCTGTACAAAGCATTTAACCAACTAGTTGCTTTCTTCACGTAAAATAATAAATAAATTTAATATAAAAATAAAAACAAAAAGTAATATTTAAAGTTTTTGTAGTTCTCACGGTTGCTTAACTAATTTAATTTTGAAAAAAAAACTATAATCGCATAAAATATGGATCTGAGTCGAACAATTAAGTCAGCGGATAATAACTAGATATTGGGAATTAACTCTAACGTTACTCTATAATTACAGACGTTTTGCATTTTATTAGAAACTTATAAATTGTAAACAAATTGTTCCGTTCACATTTCATACATATTAATCGCGGGATATTATAAAACCTAGAGCACTCACAAATAATAAATATGTTTAAACCTTTAAGTTGTGTTTTAGTACTTTAAATTAAGTTAAATAAAAAATTATTTGACGCAAAGCAAGAGACAATTTTTGCTAGTCCATTATACAGACGGACGCTCAGTTGATTAGGCGGGTCTAGGTTTTTAAATAATTATGAGATGAATTCACAACCTATACTTGGTCTAATATTTGTAAATATGTTATAAAATTTCCTAAAACACTAACCCGGCTTATTAATTACACAGGTTCACACAAAAAAGTGGTGTGTGCTGCGTGTCAGACTAAGATGTTATGGCGTATCTAAAGTTAAAGTTGGGGATTAAACAGCAAAAAATGGAAAAACCCCAAAAAACCGACACATTCATTTACCGGCAGAAACCCGTTTACACAAAATGTTTGGACTACAACTATATAAACTATAAGAAATACAGAAAATTTCATAGAACAAAAAAGAGAGCTTTTCAAATTTTCTATAAAAAAGATTTATAAACATTTTTGATAAGATAAATAATAAAAGAGATATAACCAAAAATGTAATTCTGACAAAAAATTTAGTCCAAAATAAGAAAAAAAAAATTTTTATTAATGTGGTTTTTGTTTTTTTTTTTTATAATAAATCATTTATTAAATTTATTTAAATCCCAAATCACTTAAAATTTACAGAAAAAATTCAAACATACAAAAATTTCTTGAAAGATCTTGAAAATTCATTTTTTTGATTATATTATAACTCAAAAAAATATTACATTTAAACAATAAGGTTATATAATTTATAGTTTTTAAGCTATTGACGTTTAAAAAAAAAACGTTAATAACTGACATTACATCTTATCTCGATTATTTGCTGTTTAACACCCAAATTTGACTTTAGATTCGTGTTCACCGGAAAAAATACTCCAGAGAATCCTAGTCCGAAACCCCGCACACACCACTTTATTTTGTGGGCCTGTGTTATTGGTTTGAAAAATCCTTTAAAATAAAAATACAAAAAGTTTGGCATTGATTTCAGATCCATTTAATACTAATTCATCGTCTAATTTTTTTTTTGTAGAAAATAACTTTTGCGACAATAGTTAAAAAGTAAAATTTTAATTTCAATAAAAAAATAAATATCTCTATTATTTATCTGTTAAAACCTTATTTAGGTTTCGATTTTTTATAGCTACTGTCTTGAATCAGCTTCGAGATAAGAGCTAGAGCTTAAAGAGCTATAGATTAAAAAAACGGACCGGATAGGTGACTTTTCGGTCGCCCTGAAATATAAGAACAATAACAAAGTTAAGAAAGCAATCGCGTGGTTTTAAAAACTGTGTTAAGAACTTCATGTATTTGTAAAAAGTTGTGTTTTTAATGGTGCGACCTAGAGTCAAAATTAATTTAAAAAAGGAAATAATGGTTATTGTGTTATTTGTGATTATTTAGAATAAAAGGTTTTTTACTTATAACGACCAAGGTCGTTTTGATAAAATTTTAGCCTTTTACAGAAAATAAAATAATTTAAGAATACAATTACTATATAAATTAAGGTATTTTCCTATTAATCCTTTTTTACTTTTTGCAATAATTCTGCAACTTATAAAACTCCCTGAAAAATGCTCTTCTAGACAGCACGTAGCTACAATTTTTCCGTGAGTTCGGTGGAATCAGGCCCGCGATCCCAAAGAGCTCTCGGTCGGTGGTTGGGCGAATAGAAAGATAGAGTAAACATTCGCATAATTTTTAAATTAGTAAATATCGATACAGTATACACAACAGAGCGTTATTAATAATTATAAATAAAATGTTATGCCTGAATATAATCACAAGATTTATCGACAGACTTGCAAACCGTAATATGCGATATTCCGGCTACAGCGTTAGGTCCAGGGAATCATCAGAGTTAAGTCAGAGTTTTCTGGTTTGTGGACTTTACAGGTCAGCTGTTTTGACTTTTAATGTGTTAGTTTAATGTTAAGTATATGTTTCCTGAAAATTTTAAAATTATTTCCAAGTACAAACATCTATGAGGTACAACTAAACGTAAGAAGAAAGCCGAACAAAAAAACGAAAACACATATGTCTTCTACTAATCCTATTATTACTGACACTGCTACTACCTCTGCATCCGGTGCGGCAAGTAAATGGCGTATAGCTCCAGAATTTTTTCAAAAACTTATTCGCAAGCGCAAACGTTTTTTAATAAAGTCGCTAACGACTTCGTTTTTGAAATTGCTAAAGATATTTTAGGAGTTTTTTCTACTACCCTGGATATTACCGTCGGCCAGTTACAAAGTAGGACAACCAGCTTACAGCAGATAGCCACTAGGTTTCATATTTTAGATACAGAAGATATGCTAAATTCTACTAACACCGTAATTCACCAGACGGTGAAAGATATTCGTAAAATATATGAAGGTAATATATTAGATAGACTTTCTTATAAATTGTTCGCTATTCAAAAATGTTTTTCTGACGAACTTAAAAACATTAAGTCAGCAAAGGATTTGCGAAAATTTATTATGGTTAAAAATTACTCATCCAGTAGTAGCTTTACCGAAATAATAACAATATGTTTCTTATATTTTACAATTCGCGTAACGGTTGCAAAGGCAAAACGATAGTTCTTAAAACTAAAATTAATAGAAACATATTTAAGGAACTTTGTGAGTCATTATCGCCTTTGGCAATGCTCTCCATTATAAAAACAGTTGACCGCTTAAAACAAAACAAAAATTATTTACTAACTACAAAAACAAACGAAATAGGCACGCTGTGTATAGCCAAAGATAATACTAATAGCCTCGAACCCGGGCCCGTTGGGAAGTTGTTACGGCGCTGCTTCTAAACGCCCTTGTATTTATGAAAAAAATCGACATTGTGTTTCGTTACTTATTTTGATATCTTTCCCCACGATTAAATTTTTATTTTATTTGTCACCTCTTAATATATCAGCCATTTTTGTTTAATTTTTATTTTTTATAGTGGCTTGGTGAGCGAGTTGCTGATTACAAAATTTTTGGCTGCTCCGCCGTGTGTGTCAGTTTTTGAACTAGTACTAGTTAAATGACATATTGGACATATACAAACATCGGTCACCCACTCACACTGGATAATACTTATATCAAAATTGTAATCACCTCAACGAGAAAAAACAACGGTTATTACACTTTATAACCTTGCAGTAATCTTATGTAACAGTAAGGAGTCCCTGCAAGAAGTAATTCTCAATATAACTACGAATCTGAAGTAGAACAATTACAATGAAAGAGTAATTAACCAAATATCAAAACAGGACAAAAAACTCCTCAACAAAATTTAACAAGATTGAAAATTCATGACAATTCCGTAAACTAAAAAAACTTCGAAGAAAAAGCGGAGAATCTTGAGAAGTCTAAGTATAATATTAAAAACGCATTTAAATTCCAAACCACTTTAAGATGTATTGGTAAGGATGTTACCAAAGAACATCATTTTTAATGAATATATATCTAACCTTTCCTGTCAATGTGGCGAAGTATCCATTGGTGAAACAAAAAGACTACTGAAAATTGGAATTAAAGAACACAAAAATACGAAATAAGGTGAAACGTCAAGGTCGGGAATTGCCGAACATGCATGGTAAAAACAAAATCGCACAGCAGTGACCTATAGCAAAAACTAATCATAAAGAAATCCACTGGAAGAAAAAAAAATAAAGAAGCCTTAATAATTCGCAACAACCAGAATGTATTTAACCATTAACATTCCAAATATCTGACAGCCGTTATTGAATCAAAAAAATCAGCCAATCTTTGGATTCTTTAGTAAACAACGAATAATATATAAGTCGTAGCTTTAGAAGTAGTTTTTAGTTATTATTTGAAAACAGTTACAGATTCCTTCTAATCAAAATGTTTTGTACCTATTAACAAATAAACACAATAGAATTCCATTTGTGATTAAAACCATAACATTTTTTTAACACATTTAAGGAAATCCGTAGTTGTTAGTTCCTTTGACACCTGGTATATCTTTTCAATTTTCTTTTATCGAAGGTCTTGTCACAAGTATAAATTGTGCTCTTGCTATTCGCTAACTATATGTAATATTTAACAGGATACCCAATAACATGTCAAATAAACCCAAAGGGTATATATCTTTTTCAAATAAAACCATTAAAAATTGTTTTGTTTGTACAGACTTGGCGACGAGAAAATTTAGCCGTGTAATTTTACCCATCAATCATGAAGGCGTTAATTGCAAAGGCACACCTATCCTTCGATGGATCAGATTTGTGTTTAATCATCTGAAAAGTCAGTGGCGCACATCCAATACTAAGTAATGTGTAGCAAAAAATATTGTATAGTTTTATGATGATTTCATTTAAAAAGTCTTACTCTATAATTAAATGCTTACAAGGTTAAATGACTGTTTGTTCTATAAGTTAAGGACAAGTATTGTCAGCCTTTTTTGGATTTCCAATCCAATATTATGAGGGTCTTGTAAGAAACTGAATATTACAATAAAGGGTACTCCGTCTGTAAAATTATGGATGAGATAATTGATTAAAAAACTGGAGAGACAGAAACTATGCTTTGGAGGAATATCGAAAGTGGTTTAGAAGCACATCATGTCAGACCTGATCAAAAGCCTTAGATATTTTTAGAGGGAGGATTTAAATTTGCCAAAAAATGTTATTACTTGGTCCTGTTATATTAAACAAATTAAATAATATCTGCTATGAATCTCTTGTTACAAAATCCGTATTGTTTATCTAGTATAATTTTATTGTTTTCCAAATATTACACCTGTTGAAAATAAATTATTTATTTCATAACCATGCAAACAACTAAGAGAATAGAATACAGGTGAATAATTGAAATTAAAGATTTTTTCTTAGAAATAGCTTGCCTTCCCGCTCTCTGGAAAAATATTTACATTTTTTAAGGCAGTTGCTGGTAATCCAGGGAAGTTTTTGGTATTATATGAAGAAAATATTTGCTTGATCTGCTGACCGACATTTTATGGGTAACAGGCGCAACTATTTGAAGACACAAATTAATAGAGGAGTCGTGGATAGAATTGGCAGTAAATTGTCGAGTCGAGCAAGAAAGTATTGCGATTGATGAAATAATTTTTGGCCTGCAAGACCGTTTGTATTGATTTCTTGATTTTCTACTAGCTTGTCCATTATTTGGACTAGGATTTAAAAAAACCTTTTTGTGGGCATGGATTTTTAAATATTTAGTTTTATTAAAACTATGGTTGATGATAGCAAGGTTTGGGGTTTTTTAAAGTAAGTAAAAAATATATCACAATGCCCAATTAAAATAATTTGAAAATTTGCTGGTATATTTTGGAGTCGTAAGAGGAAATGCAGGTAGAATGCCAAAGTTAGGTGTCAAAGAAATCGCTTAGACCATTCCAGTGTCAAATGAATTATAGTGTTAGGTTGTGAGTGGAGGCACGCATTCAGTTACTTCAGAATGTGCAGTGCATTATGCTACAGTAACCGCCGTAATCTCATGTCAGGAGAAGCAGTCTAGCGGTTTTGAATTATAATTGGAAATTCGAAAAAAGAAGTGGGCTTTCATAATAAAATTGGTAAGCATAGCTATTGGCTGCTCGAGCTAGAGTCAGTTTTAGTAAATCTGAAGTAATAAGTGTACTGAACATTAAAAACGCTAAGAAGGATTACTTCGATAAAGAGAAACTGAAAAATGATATAGTCAACTTTTGTTAATAGAAAGTCAAAGAATTCAATGTAGAATTTGTCAGATGGACAACGATAAATACAGCAAATAAATTTGGTAGAAGACCTAAGTATAAGTTTAAGCCAAAAGGCATCTACCTGATTTAAGGTAAGAAAGTACAAGCCAGATCATTGTGAACGTAAGAAGATACGCGACTATGGGGATGAAAGAACGAAATAAGTTCGTATTCGTTCGTAAAAACGAGTGATTTGTTAAAGTTTTCAAATTGATATAACTTTCGATTAAAAGTATGCGAGGTTTAAATGACCAAAGGTAATAATGAATAAGGTGCAGTTTGAAGTCTAGTCTACAGATATTTGCAAATGATATTTTACTTTGTGGCTGTAGATATTTGGAATCACCCATGTCCTAAAAATCCAACTCGAAAAGTATTTTACTGTCGGAAAATTTTACCTTCGGGTATGCCATTATCATTTTTTTAATGTTTGCGACAGGGAAAAAGAAAAGGCATGTGGGCATGTGGGTTGATACCGCCTCTGGCAAGCAAATGCTTTCCTACCATTTAATGGTGGTTAAGCTTAAAGACATATTTTCCCAATGTTCAATTATTAAGATCTATATAAAATTTTCCTAAGGTATTTTGGTGTCATAAAAGATAATTTTAATATGTAACCTAGTAATTAAAAAATATCCATAATTTTATTAACATTTATTTATTACAACTTTTACTAAAATTATTTTTTTTTTTAAATTAGGCTTTTTATAACCATAATTTTAAGTTTTTATAAATAAAAAATATATTTTTTTAAAATACCATTTCTTAATTAAATAAACTTATTGTTCATTTTATGTAAGTAATGTATAGAAAACCTGTTTTTTTTTACGAAAATCAATTGGCTATATATAATTTTTGTGGTGTTATCAGAAATTCATTTTTGGAAATCTCGATCTCGAAGTCAATTTATATTGCCATTTAAGTGATGCAAACATGAAAAAAAGGATATATGTTTAAACCACAAATACATCGGTTAAAAATCATTAAAAGCTGTCAATAGGTTGGTAACTAAGAAACAATTAAGGCTTTGAGTAATGTGTTTTTATTATTTACTTGTCTATAATTATAATAAGTCTATTTAAGCAAAAAGGAACAGATGATTTAAAACAAAATAATAGTGATAAATGTCCCTTTAAATACACTTTTTTATTCCTATTATAACTTATTTCCTTATAACCTTAAAGTCGTAAGTCAGAGAAATCAGGAATGAGAAAAAATAACATTTATAGTTAGTTTTGATGAACAAAAAATGAAAATGTAAAAATCTCAATTTTCTGTGCCCTAATCAATTTCTATTGTAATAAAAGAAGTATTATTTTAGAAATATAACCTGACTTGTTATTAAGTTTATATGAAACAAATTATATTTGTGCTGGTTTTGGTTAATTTTTTACAAGTATCTACATTATCCTCCATCAATTTTAAATATATTCTCATTATCTTTGTTGAATGTAATAAATACCAATCTCTTAAAAATGTAAAGCATACACTTAAATTATAAACCTAACAAACAAAAAAACTAAACCTAACTCTTTTTACCTGGCTTCTATGACAGAGAGGGGAATAATCATGCAGATTAATACATTAAAAAACTGAGTAGCCTGTGGGGCTGATGGTACCTTTGGTAAATTAATAAAAATATATTTAAATAAACAGAAGAATTAATTGACCTAATTTTCATTGCTGGTGTATTTTCTAATATTTTAAAATATTTAATAATAATAATAATAAATCTGGGAACAAAAAGTTTACTACAAATTACAGACCCATTGCCCTAACAAGTAATATAAGTAAAGTTATTAAAAAGTGTATAAACGCAAGAGTAAGCTAATTTCGGAGAAACCAATTTGGCTTTACTGATTACAACACAGCAGATGCACTTTGCAAAGTTAAATGACGGTAAACGGGTTATAGGTGTATTTTCAAACCTGACAAAGGCTTTAAACACTGTGATATAGGTGTATGAAGTTCAGCTTATGATTTTAAAAAAAGTTATTTAACAGACTGGACGCAACAAGTTAAAATAGGTGAAGTTGCCAGTGAGCCTCTCGCAACGGAGTTTGGTGTGCCACAGGGCACTGTCTCTGGCCCATTGCTGTTTACTGTTTTTATAAATGGAATTTTTGATTTACTGGATAAGAATGAAGTGTTCTGTTATGCTGATGATACTGTAATTATTTAAAAGCGAATGAGTGGAATTTGGCAGTTCAGGGGGCAAAAAAAGATATATCAACAGTTAGGAAATGGTTGGATAGTACTTTATTACCTCTTAATATAGATAAATCCCAGTTCTTGACTTTTGAAATGACAAGCGGGGCACTGCCAAGCAATCGAGTCATTAAAATTTTTATTATTTAATTTGGGTTTGCTCTATACAAGATCAGTGGTTAGATTTATGATGAACAGTGATTTTTAAAAGGCAATTTATACATATCAGGTAAATACCAGAGCAATGAAGCAACTTTGTTATCTCACCTATGTTGTATATTTCAACGCAAAGACATGTTATCAAGACCCATTACTGGATTTTTAAAAACCGTATAACTTTACAAATAATATTATAATTTTAGACACACTTATAGGATTTTTGTGTTATATTTAATAATCAAATTTATGTAATAAATATAGAGCATATTCAGTGGACACACATATTCTTTAGGAATTCATTGCATACAAACAATATATAATGTATATTTAAGATATGTACTTTGAAAATAAGTAAATATATGATACGGAAATAATTTCACTTTTATAAATATATTTTTTAAAAGACAAAAGGTTTACTGTTAAAAATAACTGTCTTCACCAGGTAGGCTCTTTGTTAAACGACATTAACAAAAAAATCGGAGTTCAAATGTAATTTGTGCCCCATATTGGAAGACGCCATTTTTGACACTTATCACATATTCGACAGTTTTATTAGTAACTGAGTTTGTGACAAATACATTTTTTAAACAGATTATTACCATTTATTTTTAATAAGTTTTATACCTTAACATAATAATTATAATAAAATTTATATTTTTCTAATGTTTAGTCTACTAGTAATTAAAATGTTTTTAGGGTATAGTTTTTTGGATAAAATATATTCAAAATTTATAAGATAGACACATTTTATTTTTATCATTACTTAGTACTTTTTCTAACGTTGAAAAATATTTTAATTATTCTTTATCGAGAGGATTAAAAGCTCAGACCTAATGCTATATTAACGATTATTAATTATAAAAAACATTGTATGTAAAAATACTTGTTTTATTGTATACTCCAATATAAGAATAAAAGTTTTAAAGGAAGCAAAGATTATTATTTCTTAGGCAGCTAAAAAAATAAATCTTTTCTATTATTCGATAGAGTATAAGCTATTTATAATCAATTATAATGGCTCTTCTATTTTTAGTATATACTAACACAACAATAAAGTGCTGCAAACAAATGGTGTAATCATATTACCTCGTTTAAGTCTATTTACAAAACAATTTATTACCGGTAACCTAATGCATAAATAAGCCTTTTTAAATCTTATTGGGATATAAGACGCACTAAATTATGGCGAAATCTCTTGATAAAAAAAACGAGTCCTGTTTTTTCACTTATTGTGTAAAAAATGTGTCTTTAACCCACATATTTATATTACAAACAAAAAACACTTATGTAAAATAAGGGCCAAGTTTCTATCCACAAATCTCGGTCTCTTAAAGTACTGAGATCTAAAATTAGATCAAGTTTTGCCCACAATTTTGTTTCACCCTTTTTTGACTTTGCAAGTTTTTTACAGATTTGCCTGTATTAACGTCTTTTTTATTAATACAAAAGTTTTTTTCCTTTATACAGACAGTCAGTAAAAAAAAAAATAGTAACGTCGATAATACATAAAACTGCCAAAATTTGGAAGTTCGCAAAAACAGCTCCGATTTTGAAAATTATTATTTTTTAAATAATTTTGTTTTTCATATTATTTAAAATTAAAAACTTTTTGAAGGGGGCAAAGAAATATTTATATTGTTTAAACAATACGTGATATGATATTTAAATTGAACATTTTTTTTAAGTCGCTGGTAACTTTTCAACTATTAATTTGGTAATTTTCGTCATTTTTACACAGAATCTTTTTTGTAGATAATTAAATTTTCTACAAAAATAGTTTTGTAATAATTTCTCGCATTTTTCATAGTTTCGAAGATATCGTAAACTTTAATTTTTGAGAGCAGAAATTTTACCCAATTTCCGGACTGAAATAATTACTCATAAGATATTTTTTTATAGAATAGTGACATAAACTGAATATACATAACAAAATTAAAAATTTAAATATTTTTTTAGGATTTAAACAACTCTGAGAAATAAATTCGACATTTGATATGTAAGAAAATATGATAAAATTTTAATAAACACAATTTTATGAAGATTTATTTATCAGTATTTTTAAACATTTTATTAATTGTTAAAAATTTTCTGCTGTACTCACATATATAAAAAATATTAAATTTAATTTTCATTTATATTTTGCGTATCGGAGCTTTTATCTTTTCAAGTGGTGGGTGGTTATCGCAGTCACTTTCACCGCAAACACTGCGAGCCGATGAGCAAGAAAGGACACTTTTTCTGCAGCCACATGCAAAACCGCATCCTGTTTTGCAGGAACAAAATATGATTTTTAAGACCTTTTCAGATGCTGCTGGGTGCGTCATTTTTACTGGTTTTAAATAATTGTCTTTTTACCAACCCTATTCTTCGATAGGAATCAGAGAATTAATTTACCATTGCTGAACTTGTGAGTAGACTCTTTTGATATGTTGTTTTGCTGCATCCTCTGTTGGAAGTAGTGAATGAAGCTGTACACTTTTATATTTTTACGCGTCTCAACCAAGGAAATTTGAAATTTTATGGAAAACCAATGCTGTAGAACAAAATTTTCCAAGCGTGTAGGGCAGCGGAAATAGGGGAATAGGCCCTGCGGAGTTTGCGCAATAAATTGTAAGTCAGGTCCGGACTTTCATAATTCTTTGTTACCATGTATAAAGTTAACATCATCAAATGTCAGATTTAAACTAACTATAGTTTCAATTTTTTTTTAATTTTATTCACAACATTGTTGGTTATTATTAAACGATACTATTATAGAATATTTAAAATTATATTGTAAAATTGAATTTAATATCATCTGATTTAATATAAAAAGAATAGATGGCGCCATTTCATAGCCTTCTATTTAAATGATCGATATTTTTGGAAGTTTTGTATTTTTACCAAAAATCTTAGTAAAATAATTGAAAACACGACTTTTTAAAATAAATTTCAACTATTTTATGATAATTTCATGTACTTATCACTAATTTTGTGATAAAAGAAGGGCAAGATACTTTAGATTTGTAATCAGCGCCTCTGTATGCAATAAATTATCAAAATCGGCGGTCAAGAAAAGTAAAAACTTACCACAATTTGAACTGGTTGTTTGTGTTTTAGGGTCATAAAATATTTTAAATTTATAATTTGTATAAAAATATAATAAAATAGTGTCACCTCCTGCAGGTAACATAAACAAATTTAAAAAGAAGTATAAATTTTTTACATTGGCATTTTAATTTTTTTATATCGTCAGACAGTTCACCAAGGCTGAGGCTTTAATACTAACGTACCGTGGATGTGTTAAGTGTAGTAAAAGGCAGTTTATCTACACAAAACTTATATATTTGGAGAAAGGAAAACTTCTGCAAGTAGCAGATTCCAGTCCAGACATTCTGGGGATGACGAAAAGGGTATTCCGTGTATGTTACCCTTGTGTTTGCAAGACAAAACCATACAATCTTTAGGCATTTTGTTACAATATTGTAAACACAAAAGTAGTGTCACCATTTAATAAACACTAATCACTACAACAAGAAGGTTTTTATCAATCCAAAAAACTTCTGCAACCACAAAATAAAATCACACAGGGCAAAACAATCGAAATTAACACAGCGCAAACGACAACAAAACATGTAATTCGCTTGGAAAGGTTGGTGGGACGACAACGGCACAGCGCAGATATGGTTTCATATATAAATATAATGTGTTGCCCACCTACATACTGATTGATCAGTGTGTAGGTAGGCAACACATTACAAAATTTCGTGGATTTTTTTTACTGCGCAAAATCGTAAGGGCCCACTCATGACAGATTATTTTCATAGTGGCCAAACATTTTTTGATCGAAGAGGCCATAGTATTGGGCTTCCATTAACCTTCAGACTTCCTTGGTCTCAACTTGCGCTTATCTTTAAACCTAAATGTAAGGAAATTCGTTAGGGTGGTCTAGAAATATAAAACGGCGTTAAATAAATATTAATTATTGAATTTTTAATGATGACGATCACAATTTAAGGTATGCTTAAATTTTATTTCAAATTATTTCCCTTTAATTTTCTAGTCTAAATGACACTTATAATAGCCTCTTAAAAAAGTCCATTTTTTTATTCGCACAAATTACCAGCACAAACCTTAGTTATTTATCTCCTTTAAATAATTTAAAAAAGATTTGTATCAATTAGAGTGGTGATGCAGAATTAAAATTGATCCACTTTTCTGGAAATTATTTCTAAATAAAGCAATTATGAGCTCTTAAATACTGTTTAGACAAAGCGCCAAAAGCTATAAATGTCCGTTTTAACTATAATTACTTGATTGACAATGATAATAATACATTACGGGTATTAATTAAATAATTATAGCGTTCACTCTTTCTATACAATAAGATAATTTACCTATTTACAGCAAATTTGATATTTTACAGGGAGATATTATAAAAAGGAAAAGTAGTAATTAATACTTGTTAATAGCAAGTCATTTTAATATCTCTGGAGAGCAAACGCACAAAAAACGCCTGATGTTTATCGGAAGTTAACAAGAACATTTTTTGCTCGGTTATTTTGTGCTTATTAACCTTACAAAAATATGTTATAATTAATCTAGTAATAATTTATTAGTAACGATTAATAATTTTAGTAATTAAGTAATGATTGTGCAAAAAATATTTTAAATTCGTAAGCTTTTCACTTATAAGGTTTTAAAAATCTTAGTTGCTAGTGATTTCAGGGGTGATTCCCATCATAATATTTTAATTTTTTAAGATAAAAATACAAAATTTAGTACGTCCATATTTGACATAAATATGCATTGTACAGCCTATTCTGACTGGTAGTTTCAAATGGCACCACCGCACCGGTGTCACCCATAAAGTCCGCATCAAAAGGGACATTTTTTTCCTTATTACTGTGGGTAAATTTTCTTTTTGCCAAAAGTTTTTGCTTTAAAAATCATGTCAAATAATGTATATAAGGATGATCACGTGACTTCTTTTAGCTGTCAAATTTGAGATATTTTTCAAAAAATCGCAAAATATCTTTTACAATTTTGAAGAATGGTATAGGGAAAAGTTGCATATTTTTAAATTTCACACCCACATACCGATTTTCAGCTCTTAAGTACAATTTTTATTTTTTTTTCAACTTTTTGTAGTTGTCTACCATTTAGATTATCCTAATTTATTTGAAACCTTTTAAAATTATTTTTTTTTATATTAAAATAGACTTTTAAATGTTATCCTGATACTTAATAATACTGGTACAAATATCAGGTTCAAAAATAGAAAATACCCCAATGAAATAGCGTCAAACTTGATGCAAATGTGGTATAATTTTTACAAAAACTGACAAAACACTTAATTTCTGTTTATTATTAAAAAGTTACATTAAAAAATCGGACAATGTTATGAAATCATTGTTAATTTAAATACTGGTAATTAAAATGCTTTTTAAAAACTCTAAGTGCAATGTTAAAAACATAAACCCTCTTGTTTCATTAAAAAAAAATCTATGACCATAAATAAGATTTTACAAACTTTTACCTCGTCCGGAGTGCATGTGGTAAGTAACACGCGGCAACGTTCCCTATATTGACCCTTCAAAGCTATTTGCACACATTCGCTTGACAAATATTTGGAAAACAATAAAGGATTGGGTAACAGAAAAATAGCGAAATAACTATTTTCTTTATTATGATACTTACATTTTTTTTTATTATTAAACATTTTTTTTCTAAATAGTTATCCTTTATTTTATCCACTTTTCGAAAAGCGATAGAGGAAACTAAATGTCATGTTGGTCATTTTATAATCATGTCAAATGGGATTAATAACTATGAAATATATACATATATATTTTTTAAATGGACTTCATTTGACTTGAACGCTATTTTAAGCGTAAAAACTAAATCTCTCTAAATATTACCTGAGTTTAAAAAACATCCTCTTTTAGCCCCTCTAAGAATTAAATATATGTTTTTTTAATAAACTTTCTTTATTTAAAAGTAAAAATCTTAACGAAGACCGTCCAAAAGATAGACCATCCTTCTAATTACCCCCTAAAAGGATGAATTTTCAAACAAGATTTAAATGGGACCACCCTAGATCCTCCTGAGTTACACAAAAACAGAATAACATACAAAAGAAAATACATACGGGCAAATTGAAAACATCCTCCTTTTTTGAAGTCGGGGTACAAATGGTTTTATTTCTCCTTATATAAATAAATTACTTAGGTATCTTTTTTCCAAATGACAATGATAGGTGTAACTTACCTCCATGTGGCCAGCCCGCGTGTTACATTCAAAAATACGACTGGGCATCCCGAATGGCGATGCCGCGTGTTACCTTCCTCCTGGGTCCGGAGTAGCCATAAAAAGCAATAGACTAGACGATCTAATCCATTTTTTCATGACTACTTGATTTAAAATTAACTGTTTAACGTAGTCACGGCACCCTAAATTAAAATTTGGAAAAATAAATATTATTAAGCCGCAGTGTCGAAAAATTAGATGTGAGACGTAACTGTATTTGGAATATTATATTCCATCGAAATAAAAGAAAATATACCGGTTGCGCCATTTAAAATTTAAGAAGACTAGTTATTTATGGTCAAAGCAACGGTGAAACAAAATAAGGTATAACAAAAAATAGATATGCATATCAAATACCAATATACCAAATTTCATTTTTTTTATCTTAAAACACAAAAATGTTGCAAGGGAACCATCCCCTGAGAAACACCCTGTATAATTTATTCAATATGGCTATCAGTAATTTTTAACTGCACAATGCTATTAGGTATGTAAATTTTATATTAATAATTGTTCAGCGAATGTTGAAGACAAAGAATAAGTTAGCTACAGTCCAGTTTTTTAAAAATTATCGCTTGTTGTTGCATAATATGCTAAAAATTAGATGCTTAGTATGGAGATCATAAAATCTATAATAGATACAAAATAGGTTAAAATATGTAAAATATATCACACAATGACCATGCAAGTTTGTGGTAATACTAGTTCAAAAAATGTCAAATATATTTTAGAAAACATTAATTTAATATACTAAAAAGTCCGATTAATTAGGTGTAGAATGTTAATAGCTCTTTTAATTTTTATACAGGGTATTTCACCTAAACCTCGCAAAGTCAATTTTCTTCTAAAAAAGTAGGAACTGAACACTTCTGTAAAAGCAAGTTGCAACGTAGGTTGGTAAATATGCGCAATCAACCGTGTTATTTGGAACGAAAATTAAAAGACACCCATTAATAGCGGCCGGCGCAATGCCAAGAAGATGTCAATAGATGGAAGACGCTTTTATTGAAACCAAAAAGTTCTCATAATTTTAAGTCATTTTGGTTATTTTTACCTAAATGCTTACGGAAGTAGCTTTAGGGCTATACGTGGGTCATTTATTTTAATTATTAATTAATAGTTTTTTAACGAAATCGAATAGAAGGGCACACGGTCAAAAAATTTCTTACATCTCTGCAAAAAAATTAAAAGGTATGGTGCCTTTGCAGAGCCCAAAAAAAAATAGAATAAGAACAACCAAAACCGATATAAATGTTGCACAAGTTGTGCACCGGTTTGTAACAAAAAACCTCACTTTGTTTTTAAAAAGTATAAAAAATAATAAGTTCATTTAGCAGGCTATTAAAGGAGGACTCTGAAAGTAAGCTGGTGTATAATGAAACCAGGAAATTCTTTTAGAAGGATGGATTTTCTTGCCGTTTTTTATTTTTCACAATCAATATATAAATATATTTTTTAATATTTCTTCACAATAGTGGAATGTTAACCCGACATAACTGTCAGTATAATAAAAAAATCATACATGGAAAACAGAAAGAAATAATCAACGAGCACCTGTAATAAGACCGGGTATTATAATGTCAGATTATCTTCACTTATGTGATTTTAACTTTAGTTTTCTAAAATATAAATTATTTACAGTACAGTATTAGTACAGGTAAAGAAAAGACTATATATAGATTACAAAATAATATTACAAAAATTGTTGGAAATAACCAGAGCTAACCAGAACCTCTTAAAAGACTTTTTTTAAGATAGTATTTACACAATGAGATATAAAGGTATTGCCATGTTCACTTGTAATAAATTCGAAATTTTCCATATTTTATAATAGATGTATTACTATTAAAAGCAAAAAGTATACTGACCACCTTGTCATTGCAGAGAAAAAAAATCCTAATACACCTATTTATTGGAATATAAAATATTGTATAATTACTAAGAAGTACTTCCTCCCTGTACCTGTCTGATTTATTCTTGTTTCGTACACTTGCGTTTCGTACAACTCAAAAATTTCCCCCAAATATTCTTATTTCGTACACAAAATTAATTACTCAGTTTCCGACATCTCGTTTCGTACACCAAATACTGAGGTAGGTTCCTGTCGTGGTTCATAAAATATGCTAAAATGAATTAAAACTAATTTTATAACTAATTACCAAAATATTTAGTGCTTACCTATAAGAGGCAAATATGTAAAATATTTATTTGAATAACAGTTATATTAAAATAGTCTAATAATAATATTTATAAGTTTTAACTATCTATTTAAACGGAGAAGTTTACTGTTTATACTTTTACTAATTAATAACGTCTGAAATATAATTGGGGAAAATAAGAAGTCGTTTTACCTAACCAGAACTAACCATGACCGACCAGAACGGAGAGCTTGTAAATTTCTCCAAATCACCCCTTAGCCATGGCAGAATTATGGCCTAAACGGAAAAGTTTACTGTTCTTAATTTTAGTGATTTATCACTTCTGAAATATAATTAGGAAAATTAAACGCTTTAAATAACCAGAATTAACCATGACCGACCGGAACTAAGGGCTTTTGAATTTTTCGAAATTATCCCTACGTAGAAGTTAACAAAATTTTAATATTTTTCAATATGGTATTTATTTCGCTGGTTATTTGGGTCATCACATCACAATGGTCGGTGTATGAAACGATAAGCATAAAATAAATTAAATAATTTAGTGTACAAAACGAGAATATTATAGGTAAATTTCTAAAGTGTACGAATCGCGAGTGTACGAAACCAGAAAACACCACCTGTCTTAATTCTCCGCAATTTACCCGTCCGGGGTTTACTTGTGTTAAAAGGATTAAATATGAAATTTATCAAGCTTTGAAAATGGTGGATTTAAACTTCAATTTAATCTTAAGATTTTTTAGCGCAGTTTATCGGCACTTTTATAATACTGGGCCTAAATGCTCCTGATGAGCAGACTACTCAAAAACCGTGTTGCCTGTACTAGAACAAATATTTTTTAAGTTATTATACTTTTATTAAAATAATTTAAACAATACACCAAATAAAGCTCTGCTTTAATAACAAATATGTATGTTTAAAAATCAATCTAGCAACGGTTTTTAGAATTTAAAAGGCTTAGTAAAAGTCTGAATAACTTTATAAAACGTTGTGATGGGGAAATATTACGGTTTTCTTTACTCGTGATACTGATTCAAATAATCTCATCTAAAAATGATTCCATAAAATAAACTACCCTCTATATTTTAAAAACTACTAAACCTATTAATGTGGCAAAGATAACAAAAATACTTAAAATAAAAGGTACCTTTCGGTTTTGGGTAAAACCCTGTATATTATATATTTTGATGATATATTAGCCTTCTCTAGAGTCTTATAATAGAAATTGCAGATTATAATACATACTTTTGTTTTTAATACTTACCAAAAAAGTGGCACCTAAGATGATAATAACTGGTGACAGGAACATGATGTAATCCAGCTGACATAAATACAACACAACTTACAGAAAAGCTTTAGACTTAACTGCAATGTTTATCACATCATATTAAGTTTTTTTAATATAACCCCTTGTTTAATTTAATAAAAATATTAAAATTATAAAAAGAAAATATCTCATGAAAAAGTTAACAATGGTATCGCCTTATTTGTAAAATTTCCATGAAGTAATATGTTTGATTGTAAAAATATCTTTAAAGCTAACACATTTATTCTAGAATAGTTGTTCTTTTTAATTAAATAATAAAAACAAGTCAAAATCTATCTAAATTTTTTAAACTAACAAAATATGAATTTTTAAGCCCTACTACTAAGTCTTGCGACACCGTAAAGCAGTAAGCCATTTTCGGTAGAATGTAAAAAAATTATTAGATACGTAACCAAAAACGCATTGTTTATTCCTAGAATTCTAACTGTATAGTATATCAATATTTGCGACGCCACACCTACAAGAACATGCAAAGACTGTTTAAAGTCGTGAACATTATCAACATTATCATTAAGTTAGGAAAGAACATATATTTAAACAAGTTCTTCCAAGTGACGACGGCCTATCTTAAAAAACAAAGCGTTGGTTTTAGACCCAAAAAGGCTAAAGTCTTTTTATAAGAAGAAATATCGAAAATCATGGATGAAGCGGCAGATGATACTATTTACATATAAAAGTTTCTACTTAGCGGGCGCATGTCGTAGATAGGATTTAACAAAAATATGTCTGGACCATATTAAAGACCAAGGAAATTTAGTATTGGTACACATCCCAGACGTAGATAATCACAGCTCTAGAAGCTTTGTCATTTCTGGGGATGTCGAAAATGGAAAATTTTTGAATCTATATAGAAAGTATGCCAGTTTAGGAAAGCCCACAACACCACATAGGCGATTTTTTGTGAACTATAAACACAGATTGTGCACGGAAAAAAGAATATACTAAATTTAAGCATATTAATATTAGTTTAAGGTTATCTTAGCTTTGTATATCCCCAAGACTATATCGTTTTAATTTGAGAATTTAAAATCTTCATTTAAATTTATTTAAATTAAATATAAACATCGTTATTTGTAACATATGAAAGATTTATTTTTATGCATGCAATTGAATCAAATTGTTACTATAAAGATTTAGAATGAAGATATCAGTAGCTCAGCATAAGTCGAAAGTTTCTTTAGAAATAAATATATGATTTTGTTATATTGAAGATTCTACCGAATCTGAAAAGTTAATTCGGAAATGTTAGTATGTTTAAAATAAAATATCGTACTTTAAATCTGAGCCTACAATTGTATTTCTAAGAATATGATATACTCAAATTAAATATTTAAATTTTGGTTTTATTATAGCAAATCTTTGGTATAAGTAGGTTTTGTTTTATTTAGTGATATTGTAATATTAAAATGAAAATATTAACTATTTAATTTAATAATTTTAACATGTTCGATTTAATATGCTGACATTTTTAGAACTGAAATATGTACAGGGTGTAACAAATTCGAGTGTATCCATGGGGATTTTGGAAACCATGGAATACGAAGTCGGTTAAATTAAGGCAAAGTTGCGCATTTACTTGCCCAACAAAATGCCTTTTAAAATGTGTCAGATTTTCGAATAGTTCCAAAGATATATACGGAAAAACCAAAATTTTGAAAAATGTATTTTTTTTTTTTCTAACCCTTTTATTAACCGATTTTAAAATTAATACACATTCACATAGCCACTTTATTTCCGCTAAATATTAGTGTTTTTGATTCCCATTCAACGTTTCGTTTTCTGACGACCATCATCAACTTTTTTTTTTCTTGTGTACGCCATATAGGATCTCTTTCACTCTCATTACTTTTTGAGCTAAGTACCGAACCACAAATCTGATATGCAAGTGTGATACATCGTTGAATAGGTCATTCAATAAAAAACTCAAAACTAAAAAAAAATCCAATATGGCGTCCACAAAAAAAAATAAACATCCGTCATAAAATTAAACGTTGAATGGCAAATCCAAAAACACTAATATTTAGCGGAAATAAAGTGGCTATGTAAATGTGTTATTAATTTTAAAATCGGTTAATAAATAAGGTTAGAAAAAAAGATCAATTTTTGAAAATTTTATTTTTTTGTATATCTCTGGAACTATTTGGAAAAATTACACATTTTAAACGGCATTTTGTAGGGCAAGTAAATGCGCAACTTTACCTTAATTTAACCAACCTCGTATCTCTTACGGTTTTTAAGATCCCCATGCATACACTCGAATTTGTTACACCCTGTATAATACATTTAAAGAGAAGCTGCTGCACCAATAACTGAACACATTCTTTTTAACGTATCCGGATTTTTTTCCGTATTCAGTCAATTTTAGTAAAATAATGTTGTATATGACCTCAACACTGTTGCCTAAACAACGTTACTTTCATTAAAATTGGAAATACGAAAATATACGGTTACTTTTTAAAAATGATAAAAATCCATTATTACGTTTAGCTAACATTAATATAGGTATACAATTTTTTAAAGGTTTTTTCGCTGTGTTAAAAGTCCATTATAATTATAACAGGTTTAGCTGACAACTACAAAAAACCAACAGGTAAAAATCTTAACGTTTATTAAAAAAATATCTTGCTGAAGCTTTTTAAAAATCTGTTAAATAACAAAATATAATTTTCATTATAGAAGAATTAACTTTAAGTTCTACTTCGTAACGAAATAAAAATCAGTTCAGCTATTTTTCTTTGAACAGTCATTCGAGGCCCAACCAACGGGATTAGTTTTTTAAGAAGGCCTTCGGACAACTCTGGCAACTGGTCTTCCTCTGACATTTTCTAAAAAAATAAAATAAACATTCGAAATGCTAAAATTAAAATATTAAGCAACACATTTTTCTGTAATAAGTAAATAGGTGGGTACATCAGATTTCTATACCAACATACAGATAAATAAAAATAAAATATAAATAAAATGCATGTTAAAATTTAATTTAAAAGTAAATTAACTCCTTTACATACGTACAGGGGCGACAAACTACAAGTACAAAGTGTTTTAAATATAATTAATTCAAAAAACTGTTTCTCAAATCGTATACTACGTTTTTCCTAGGTACTCCCAAACATTTAACTAAAAAGGTAAAGATACTCAGGCTTATACAATATATAGAAAGTAAGATACATAATATGTATTATTATTATACATTTTATTTGTAAGAATTTTTTCAAACAGGTGCAGTTTGGGGTACCTATAGGCTACAGGGAGTCAAAGTTTTAAAATAATATACTTAACTAAAAGCAGTTTGCTTAGAATAGCTTTAGTCAATTTCATTTACCCATATTCCTAGCTGGCAAGTTTTAAAAAATGTAACGCGCGCCAATGCCTTTCAATTCTATTTAAGATTTTTTGAATAGTTAAATAAAAAAAATTTATTTTAAAAATAATGCTTAAAAATATACAATTTATTAGACATGTAGGTAGGTATATGTATATATTGTTTGTTAGGTACACTGAATTTTATCACACTCTGTACTCATATTCTGTAGCCTGTAACAATATTAATGGTTTATACAATGTACTTAGTAGTTTTTTTAGTCAGTTAATATCTAACATTTTATATAAACATGTTTAGTTATGAAACAAAAGCGTATGCTCCTATAGGTAAGTTTATTTAAATAAAAATGCCTGTTTTGGTGACAACTGAGATCTATCGACCCTTGGTTTTTTGGACAACAGTTTTATAAAACAATAGTGTAAATACTTACCTAGGCTTGAATAACACTATCACATCCCCACTGTTGTAAAATGTCTTCAACTCCCATTATTTAATCGTACAAACACCCAAAACAAAAACACGTGCAACGGGACTAGAACAGTCCGATTAAATTTCGCTATACCCTTCACCTTGATCTATAATCACAAGAATGACCCGGCAAACCGAGCACCGCCAATTTCCGGTGCCAATCGGGGTACATCGTAGGTGGACTTTCTAGAAATGAAAATTTCCGAATTTCAAAAATTTTATATTTAGATTATATTGCAAATATATTCTCAAATTGAGCAATCCAAATGTTTCAAATTGAACATACAGGACGCGCTCTTTAAATGATATGTCATTTTTAATTGCAAATGACCAGTTTTTATTTTAAAAGTAACTGAAATTCAAAGTAAAATTATATGTTATTTTAAACTGAAGAACAAAGAAGTTCAAACCAAAATCATGAAAGTGTTAGCTTTAGACTGTATTTTTAAAGTGAAAATATATTCTGAGGATATGAAATAATTTTATTAATCATTTTGAAATACTTCTTTTAAGGTGGCTTTCTTCAAATAAGAATCGGTAATCTCAATTTAAATAAATATAAACAAAAATATCTAAATACTCTATTTGATAATATGTTTTTTTCTGTGTGTACAGTAAAATGTATCGGCATTATTACCATCGAAAAAATGCCATCTGAAATAGCGCCTATCTCAAACTTGATAACCCGGAATTGTATACTGGGCATAGCTTTCGCCGGACCTCTGCAACATTTCTCGCAAATTCCGGAGAACAAATATCCAACATTAAACGTCTTGGAGGCTGGAAGTCTACATCAGTCGCTGAAGCATATCTCAAATATTCAAAAAATTTTAGAAAGGATATTTCAAACAAAATACTCAATTTTACCGAAACACCTTCCACTATCCAAAAACAACCGTCAATGCCATCTTCCAATGTACTAAACCTCTCGGTTCAAGAAACTACTTCCATAGTTTCAAAAGATTGGCTCATCAAGAACCCAAGCCGCCACCGTCAACGTTTTCTACAGAAAAGCAACTCGCGTCAGCAATAAATTTGCAAAACGCGACCAATTGCACTTTTACAATAAATGTTTATAATAATTATTAGTGTATAAATTTCTTTATTAATAAATCATACTTTAATCATAAATCATTAAAATTATGTTGGTTTTTCCTCTCGCTTGTAGAAAAAATATTGTTCCCAACACTTGCGGAAAGTAACTTTTCCGCTCTTGGCTGCTTACCCGAACTCCGCTGCGCGTCGTTCGTGTAAAGGCAGCCGCGTACGGAAAAGTATCACTTTCCGCACTTGTTAGGAAAATAACTATTAACTATACCTATAAAGAAAGCATTTTATATAATAATAAATTTATTATGTATACATGTGTGTTAAGACCAAAAAATTTAAAAAAAAATTACTGAATATCTCCGGATCAAAATGCACGAAGGATTTTTGTTTGAACTATTAAAATAAAAAGAATTGGTTCCCTTTGGTTTTTTTAGGGAAACCTTATAAGGAAAAAGTTAGCTTTAAAAATGTTGTTAGTGTATGCGTTATCTGTTTAAAAATCACACACATATATATATATATATATATATATATATATATATATATATATATATATATATATATATATATATATATATATATATATATATATATATATATATATATATATATATATATATATATATATATATATATATATATATATATAGTTTTTGTATTGTAAATGTATGTAACATAATTATTAATATTAATTAATAAATCATTAATGGTGAATGATTATTTGCGAGCGTTAAGCGAAAAACATTCTTAAAGTTAATTAAAACCTTATTTGTATTTTAATAACAAAATTAATACAACCCTAAAAATAATAATTTTATTGGTTGTTAAATAAGCTATAAAAACCTAATACGTGGATAATAAAAGCTTATAAAACTTTCTTTACTACCTCTGTGTATATTTAAATGGCACGTGTTTCAATAGTGTGGTAAATTCTATGAGTTTTTGCTAATTATATACTAAAATATAATCTGATCGCTATCAAAATCAATTTAAAAAAAGTAAGTTAAAATTAGTTTATAATGTGTTAATTTAAAAGTAAAACGTGATGCTGAACATACTGAACAAATATAAAAAGCAATGGGTATATGTCAGTGCATAAGAGCTTGTAAGCATGCACTGTTAGAGCTAAAATATATAATTATTTTAAAAAATATACACCTTTAATTAATTTACAGCCTACTAAATATTACTACAGTATTTCAAGCGTTTCTTTCTTTTTCCTTAAATTTTAACACACAGAAATTACGTAACGAATCATTTTTTTAAGTAGAAACTATCTTAATTATATGTATATATATATATATATATATATATATATATATATATATATATATATATATATATATATATATATATATATACATATATATATATATATATATATATATATATATATATATATATATATATATATATATATATATATATATATATATATATATATATATATATATATATATATATATATATATATATATATATATATATATATATTATATATATATATATATATATATATATATATATATAAATATATGATTTTCAATGAATTAGGCCGTTTCTGGCCTAAATTGTACCTATATGACAGTTTAAGAATTTCCAGCATAATATACAGGGAAGCACTTTTTTTAAATAAATCTTTTCTATTTTAGGTTAAAAGCTAAAAATAAGGAAGTTTTCTTAAGTGGTAGTGGATTTTTTAAAAAATTCTTTTCTTTTTTTCTATAATTTTTGTATATTCAGTTTTTTACCATTATGAACGGTTTCGGATATATCGATCTTTGTCGCACTATCGAGCCACTTTGTATATGCAGAATGTATTTGTACAAACTTTGTACGGCAAATTTTTGACTAATTTGAACATAGAAAGATTATTTGAAATGAAAAGCTTTTTAAATACCTTTTTTTTTTTAAATTAGAAACCAATGTTTACATATCAGAATTATTTTCATGGAAATTTCACATCTGGTTGAAATAAAAAAAAAATTTCTGCCCTCAGAGTACTTAGTATTGTAATTTTATATGCTTCTTCAAGGAAAATTTAAATATTTCCTATCACTAAAATGAAGCGCTATAAATAAATAAACCCCTACATTTTAAATATCCTTTTTAATTAAATAATTTAAATGTACATGTAAGGATAAAATTGGTATATTTTAAAATTTTAAAGCAAAAAATATAGTCTCCATCTTTATTTATTTGTAAGTATTAAAAAATATATATTTTATTTAAGATTGCTTAGTTTAAATTATTACTACCAAAAAAAACAAGACCAGCAAGACTCTTGCAGCAAGACCAAGACCAAGACTAAGACCGGGTGGTGCAAGACCAAGACTAAGACCAAGACCTTCTTTGGGCTTGCCAGACCGAGACCAAGACCATACTTGCAAGACCAAGACCAAGACTAGCCCAGTCTTGGTCTTGGTCTTGCTTTGCAAATCCCACTTTGGATTAGTGATTAGTGATTAGCAACTCCAGGAATCTCGCATACCAAGTTGGGTGTAAATAGTTAAATTTTAAAAAAAGACGTTTGGCATTTTGGATCCGCCATATTGAAATTAAAAATCTTGGAAATTTAACTTCAACTTCATAATCGGCAACCTCTTAAACTCCCATATACCAAATTGGGTGCAAATCAGTTGATTTTTAAAAAACACGCCCGCCATATTAGATCCGCCATCTTAAATTTTGCGGATTCGTAATCAGCGACCCCCAAAACCCCCGTATACCAAATGGGGTGCAATTCAGTTAATATTCTAAAATTACCTTATTTTAGTGTTATCGAATTATCTTTTTGAAACTCCCTATTTTACTTCATTGGAGAACAAAACAACATTAAATAAAATAATTTAAAAAAAAAACTAGCAAGCGTTAAAAGCAGAATTTATCTCTTAAAACGAGATATTACTTAATCCGTAAGTTAATTAAGTGTCGGGAAGGGCTGTAAGTTTTCAAAACATGGTGTTATCATTTATGTAAAACATTATGTGTAAGTGTTTAAATATGTGAAAAATTTGTACATAATTTTGTATTTTTAATGAAACGTATCAAAAAAAAAAAAAAAAGAGACGCTTTCAAAAATAAACCAATAAATAAAGTGTTCCATTAAGAAACAATTAATTGTTAATTTTAGCTTTTTTAGACATTGCAGGAAAAAAATCACAAGATGTCTATTTGACTTCTTTTTGTTGCGTACGGGGAAGTCACCATTATGGCTCTGCTCAGTTCCCGTTAAATGACCCTGTACATTACACTGTCAATTTTTGGTTAGTTTAGTTACTTTAAAGTGTTCAAGTATATAGATAGGTAACCTAACATTTCAATAATTGAAACATATGAAACAACGGAACTCCACGTAAGAAAGGATGATGAGCGTTAGGCAGTGACTCTAACTCTTCGCGCAGTAATTTATGTTCTCGGCGAAAAAGGGCACTACAGAGAAATTAGTAGCTAATAGGAAAATATAGTAGAACTGGCAAATTTTTGGGTAGTCGCACCTATACATAATTTGTTAGATCACCTGGCATGTAGAAAATCCCACAAAAATGATCTGTCTTTTTGAGGTTTTTTTTTTAGTTATTAATAATACCCTATTAAAATTTCAAGTTGCCTCAAATACATTTTTTATATTTTTTTGCAAAATATTTTTGCACGCGCCTGGCAATGTTAAAACCCCGACAAAATCGTCTGGCTTATTTTTTTTATTTTTTAAACATTAAACTACAACATATACTCAATCACCAACCAGGTCTGCAGTTCCGTATTGGGGTATAATAGGAGAGGTATTATATAAGAAGTTTTCAGCTTGCCTCAAATAACCACCCAAAAATTGGTGTCAGCTCCCGGACTAATACATTATACTTAAGTTAATTGAACAACTCGCGTCTAGAGATACCCCGTGATCACGAGCTTCTTGACAGTGTTGACACACGAAACATGCTTTATCATACAGAGACTGAGCGCGTTATTTAAAAAGTAGGCTTTTTCTAAATAATGCATTTAATGTAAAAAAAGCAAATCATGGGTCTTTTCTAATACGTCTCCGCAATTTTACGTCTGATGTATAATTGGGGAAAATAAAAAGTCGCTTTGCTTACCAGAACTAACCATGACCGACTAGAACTTGGGGCTTTTGACTTTGTCTAAATTATCCCTACACAGAAGTTATTAACAATTTTTTTAATAATTTTTAATATGGTAAAAATATATTTTTTTAAAAAGTGTAATTATATATTTTCCGGGTTTTTCTAATACGTTGTTAAAATTTTGTTTATGACTTCTACAAATAATTTAGACAAATTTAAAAGCTCTAAGTTCTAGTCGGTCATGGTTAGTTCTGGTTAGCAAAGCAGCTTTTTATTTTCTCCAATTATATTTTAGACGTAAAAATGCGGGGGCGTATTAAAAAAGACCCTAAATTATTACATTAAAATGTAATTTTTAGCCGAGGCCCTGCATAATAAAGCGTTTCATGTATCAACACTGTCGAGAAGCTTGTGATCAAAGGGTATCTCTAGACGCGAGTAATTGAACATGATTCGCAAAATATTTAGCTATTAAAAAACTTGCTACACTCTGTAAAGCTTGCTTTAGTTCGCGTGTGGGCAAACCGACAAAAAATAGCTTTTAGTAAAAGTCCATCTCCTCTAAACTAGCTTGGAGTAAATCACAAATACATAAAAGAAATCCATCAATCAAAACTGATGTTTACATTATTAATCTTGATGGAAAATCCGCGTTATTTGAGCCAGATTCCGATACGTATCAGTGGTTTGGCATCCTAATTTTAAACACATTATACAAGATGTTACGTTTTAATATGATCGTATTAACGGAAGTATAAAATATCCAGTAATTTTTATTCTATTGTAAACTGGCATTTATTGCAAATCATTCTGATAATTTAAACAGTTTAATTCATAAGTAATAAATCAATAAATACACTGATGAGCAACTGAAAACCGTAGTAATATATCAATGTATCATCACCGATAATTTTTTTGCAACTGAAGTATTATGTTCTTTTTAAATAAATAAGTAACTTTTAATTACCACAGGACCTTTACAGTATAGTTTACAAAAAAAACTGTTTTGATGTATAAAATTTAACTGCAACCCACAAGTACCATCTTTTAAAATAAGTACACAGAACATAAACAACCACAATCTGTAGAAAAGTTAGTTTTTATATGGAAAAGCCTACAAAGTAAAATTTAATTGCAATTTAATAACAGTACTGTCAATAGTATCCTAGAAATATTCTGCCTATGTCAAATTATCGGTAATGAAAAATCCAGATAAGCATATTTTTTGGTTTTTCAAAAAATGTCGAAAATCACCCCCAATTCGGGGTTGATATAATGAGGCAAAACTGAAAAATATGAATAATATTAATACAAATAAAAGTAATTCTTATTGTATTTTTTCTGTAAAATACAATCTTAAAAATACAAAAGAATTTATTTTCATATAATTAAGGGCACAATATAGTTGAAAGTCCGCCCAAAAACTCGCTAAGGGGATTAAATCATCCCCTTAATAGGAGAAAAATCCAAAATTACTTTAAAAAATCTAGGAAAAACTACTAGAATATTCTAGATGATTAGAAATTCAAATCGTTCAGGGGTAGTTCACACCTTCGTTACGGAAGTGGTTTTCTTATAGACACTGGTGGGAAGTGCACGATTTGAATTTCTAATAATTTAGAATATCTAAGTAGTTTTTCCTAGATTTTTCAAGTAATTTTTGATTTTTCTTTTCATATTTCGGCGATGATTTCACCACCTATTTGATTTATTTTTATTTTTATTTGATTAAAAAAAAGTTTTAAATAATTAGGACAAGTAAGCGTAATCTTTCTGATTAAAAAAGTAAAAACTATTATGAAATATTCGACAGTTTTTTTTATATCGCTATGATATTTCTGTATGTTATCATGCTCGGGGGTAGTTCACCTCTTTGTTGCAGGGGTGGTTTTCTTATAGATACTGGTGGGAAGTACACGATTTAAATTTCCGAATATTTTAGAATATTTTAGTAGTTTTTCCTAGATTTTTCAAGTAATTTTTGATTTTTCTTTTTATATTTCGGCGATGATTTTACCACCTATTTGATTAATTTTTATTTTTATTTGATTTAAAAAAAGTTTTGAATAATTAGGATAAGTAAGCGTTATCTTTCTGATTAAAAAAGTAAGAACTATCATAAAACATTCGACAGTTTTTTTTATATCGCTATGATATTTCTGTATGTTATCACGTTTTTCCATATTATTTTTAAGTAATTTTTGATTTTATTCATATTTAGGGGATGAAATAACCTCCTTAGTGAGTTTAAGGATATACTTTCAATTATACTACGCACTCAATATGAAAATAAATTATTTTCTATTTGTAATATTTTATCTTATACAAAAAATAATTTCTTATTCTTATTGATATTATTCATATATTTCAGTTTTGCGTTATCATATCAAACCCCAATTAGGGGTGATTTTCGATATTAAAAAAAAAACAAAAAATATGCTTATCTTGACTTTTCATTACCAATAATTTGACATATGCAGAATATTTTTAGAATTTTTTTTAAGCTCTGGCAAGGGTGACCCTTTGAAAGTCGGAAAGCTGATCTTCCGAAAAATGATTGATAAAATAATATGTTGTTTAAACAGGCTAAAGGCGAAAGATGTCCGGCCAGTAGTTTTTTCAAAATCGCAGTTTAAATATTTTGCACTGATATTTTGGACGACTCATCGACAATCCTAACTCAAATTGTCCGATTTAACATTAATAAACAGATTAGTGAACTTTAAATTTTATTCTACAAGTGGTACAACTTCGATGTCCATTACATATAAATTTGGCGAAAAGTGTAAATAACGACTCTAAGTTCTCCAAAATATCAGTGCAAAATATTAAAACTGCGACTAAACAAAATATCATAAATATTTATTTTCCGGAAGATCAGCTTTTCAATTTTAAATGGGCCGAAGTTATGCGTTAAAAAATGGTCAATTTTGGCATTTTTTCCGACTTTCCTTTGCAATAAATGCACCAGTAAGGTTTTATAAAAAAGCATTTTCTTCGTTTTTTGATTCTTTACAAAAATTCCCGTAATAGTATCGTTATAAAACCACAATTTAATCAAAATTCTTCACCATAAGAGAAAAAATTATTTATTTTGTACAGATTTTCGTTTTTTGTATTCCATGCACCACTTTTTAAAATATAACACTGCTGGTCTGCGGTTAAATTTTAGGCACCAAAAATATATTTTGGAAACTATGTTATTTATAGTAGGTGTCGAATATTTAGTAAAAAACACAAATAATTGAATATTAGGTAAAATACCAAAAGACATAATATTTGTCAATGTTTATATGTGTTCAGGACAAATGCGAACTTTCTCCCCTGAAATAACAGCCTTTTTTCGAAAATTATAATGACTTATGCTACACAAATCTGACTGCATTTTATTGTGAAATGATCAATACTAGAGCATGGATCACTGGGATTGATCTGATAAAAAAATGTGAACACTTTAAGATGATATTGTATTTATGTACCAAATAAACCTCTAATGTATTAGCCCATAGTTGGTTACCATGTAAGATAATAGTTATTTATGGTACTAGGGTGTTATGTTACGCGAGAAAAATATATACCGCGAGGCCGTCAGGCCGAGTGATATAATTTTTCAAGTGACTTAGAAAATATAACACACGAGTAGCAGGTTTTATTCAAAAACTAAAAAACTTACAGGTATTTTTTGGGAATGAGTCTCTTTTAAAGCAGGATTTATAAATTTTTATTTCATGACGTTTTGCGTTGACGTTTGGTGTTTATGATGCAGCTGCTTGCACAGTATAAATTTCCTTTTAGCTCGGATTCAAGTAGGTTATTTTTGGTTGCCATAAAACTTAAAATATTATTAGCAATTATTCAAATAAATTTTGACATTGTTAGATTATATTGTGTCCCTGTATACCCTGTATAAAAAAATAGACGTTTTAAAATATGGCAAATTAACTAGTTTCTTAAAAAGTAAATCCCAAGTTCACAAACCCAAAAAGTCCAATACATTGGAAAGAAATAATACACCTTTTTACGAGAGGCCCCCGACAGTGAGTATTTACTAATGAAAGTAGCTTTGATCATGGAGATGACTGGGGCTTGTAGATGCGATGTGCTAACAAACTGAAAATGTTCAAGATAAAGGAAATTATTTATTTTTTGTGTTGTCAGACACAAAAACTAAAAAACAAAGAAGTTTGACTATTTTTAAAGAAGGATTTCCAGTAAACCCTGTTGATTTGTGTAAAAAATACATTTCTTTGTCACCAAGAAACATCAGCCACAGCCGCTTTTTTGTCTTTTATAGAAATGGCAAATATACAAATCAGTGTGTGGGTATAAATACCATATCAAAAATACGGAGGATCAAGAACTATACATTGGTCACTGTTTAAGAAAATCCTCCGTTACCCTACTAGATAATGCGAGGGCCAACATGATAACACATAAGCGCCATGGAGGATGGAAATTATTATTAGTAGCGGAGGGCTACCTTAAAAAATCCGTCCAAAACAAAATTGCAAATACCGACAAAATTCAAAGGACCAGTAAACAGTCAAGCAGTTGTGTCCGTCTAATAGAACCCTCGACCTCAACTTCCAATGGAAACATAGACAATTTGATAGTTTATCTTCATTTAATAATAATGCTAATTTCAAGACGTGTAATAAAAATGATAAGAAATAAATACATATTTTACAGCAAAAGAGTGAGTTATAAATCATAACCCACTAGTGAGTTATGCTTTATAACACACGGTTATTTGATAGTTTACCTGCCTAAATTGGCACAAATAATGACCCTCATATCTAGCAGGTGTTGGATAAAATACATTTTTATTAGCCTTGACTTAAATTAATGTTAATCCTTATTTTTATAGTAAATATTTGGTGACTTAGTTACCAATTAAGATCTTTTATAGGTGACAAAGATTAGAGCATTGCGATAATAATCTGTTTACTACAACATATCAATCAATAATCGGTTATGCAAAATGTTTATCACTTTTTAATAGATAGACTAGTTAAACAGATGCATTATAAATATTATCAGACACGTGCGTATTTTATTAGGCATGTGCAAATATTAACGCTTGTTGCTTATGTGTGGATATAGTGACGTGTCCAAATTAAGTAATATTAGATAAGGCATCCGAATTTGACATGATTCCTTTTTAATCTAAAAAGAATTCATGTACGCTTAAATTCTAAGAACAAACGTACCATGGATGTCGAAAGCTCATTCAAGTGGGATTTAAAGTTAAAGATATTAAGGAGCAAATATATACTACCTTTACAAGCAAAAGACACATTGCTCTATATGGGCCACTCTTGGGATTAGAAAGCGGATAAAATGAAAAGCTCTGATCTTTTCTAAATAAAATAAAACCTAATGCATCATATTATTGGACAGCGTTTGACATTTTTACAAAATAACATCAGAAATGGTAAAAATTGTTTATATATATTTTTTTAAAATAAGGAAACTACATTTACCAATTTTTGTTTAGTTCTTAATAAATATTCGGCTGGAGATATTTAATTTAACTTTCTCCGACGATATACTATACAACTTGAAGCAATTCAATAGGACTATTGTCAGTTAGATCGAAAATATAAAATAAAAATTCCGACGCTTTTTTTAAGGGATGATTTTTTTTTATCTACATAAGTTTAAGTTTTTTAAAAAAATAACAAATCTAGCCAAAGCATATAAAGCAACCAAGTACCCAGTATCAATATGGACTATCTGAAGCCAATCATCATAACACAACTAGGTTCAATTGCAGAAAAATGCGTATGCGACTTAAGCTGGTTTTGTGTTAAATTTAAAAGTTTACTTTTAATTGTAATTTAACGATACTGTCAAAAGTATGTTTGTAAAGAATCAAACAACAAACAACATGGTTTTATTTAAAAAATTGAACATTCTTAAAAAATCATAACTTGGACCCGTTTGTATTAAATTTTAAATTGCCTACAATAGGATTACAATTCACGTTGTCC
Source organism: Listronotus oregonensis (assembly GCA_019359885.1). NCBI lineage: Eukaryota > Metazoa > Arthropoda > Insecta > Coleoptera > Curculionidae > Listronotus > Listronotus oregonensis. The sequence continues at coordinate 50,154 of JAHBCN010004620.1, forward strand.
AGTTGCGGGCGAAAAATTCCGGACATACGATTTTTTATTATGTATTTCAGGCTTAGCTTGCCTAACCTATATCACCTCAAATTTATTTGAAAATTGTCGAAGTGACAAAAATAAATATCAACGAATAACATATTATTTCAAGATTAATGTAATAAGAACAAAATAATTTTTAATGAAATAAATAGAAGAAACGAACTACAAAGGGCAAGATAAGGCAAATATCAGAGGAAATTAACCTACCAAAAATTACCGTTTAAGATTTAAAGCAAAAGTGGCAAAATAGCGGCTCATTAAAAAGATTGTAGGAAAGTGGCAGAAAGAGAGTATTAAATGAGGAACAAGATAATAGACTGGTCACTTATTTAAAAAAGCATTCATTCCAAACACCCGTGAAAGCACATAGACAAACAGAATTTTCTAGATCTGTTTGGGTAGCAAGACAACGCTTCAAGGAAATATCTAATTTAAGAAATCGTGCTGCTGTTTGCGTTAACAAAGAGCGGAGAGTGGGATTTGCTTTGCAGTATATACAGAGAGGGTTAGAATTTTGGAGAAAAGTCGTTTTTACGGATGAAAAGACCTTTCAATCTTGTTATAATGGGCGAGTTAGAATGTACAGACCTCAAAACACAAGATTTGAACAGAAGTATACTCAAACAGTTAAAGTAAGTAGATTTTCAGTTAATGTGTGGGGACATATGACTGCAGAAGGCCTTGGGCTTTGCCACCGCAATAATGGAAGATTTACAGTAGAAGTTTATATTGATATGTTACAAAATGTTGTGCTAACCTAACCTAATTAATTAATATTTTTCCTCAGGAAAACTTTATTTATCAACAAGCCAACTGCCCTGTTTACACGGCAAGAAGCCTTTGCTAATTCGATGCGAGCAAATAATATAAATTTACTACATTGCCCCTCAAGAAGTCCAGATGTCAATCTCACAGAAAATGTTTGAAATCACATTGTCAAAACGATAAATAAGACCAATGATTTTCGACCACAAAATGCAAATAATCTATGGAACAAAATTGACGAAAAATGGAACAACTATAATGAACATCATATCCAAAGACTGATAGCTTCCATGCCCAAGCATTTATAGCTAATTATAAACAAAAACGGCGCTGAAATAAAATCTATAGTTCACTAATATTCTTGATATATTTATGTCTTTCTGTTGTTTTATTAGATTTGAAAACGAAATATGTAATATACCTATTAAACCGTCAATTTTTGTGATTTGTTTGCAGTTTGCACTCTTTAATTTCATTAAAAATTAAAGTATTTTAAGTATATTATGTTAATCTTAAATTATCTAATGTTGTAATGTTATCCGTTGACATTCATTAAGTAATTATTTTTCCTTTTAGTAAAGATCGTTACTTATTAAAAAAAAATCCCGTTTTTTACAGGTATAATTGTCTAAGCCCTTAAAGGTAAAAACCCAGTTTACGCAATTTTATCACTCCAAAACTAACCATAACTGTACTTAAAATTCATATTTTTAATGACAACTTGAGATATTTAAACAGCCATCATCTCTAAGAAAAACTAATTACATAATTATTAGCAGCTCTGAATTTTTTAAAATTCGTTTGTATTTTTTACTTGCATAATGTCATATGCATATTTTAGCTTAGCTAACCACAATCAAAAAGGCATTTTAAGATAAAACTGCAATAGTTGTTGAGCGAATTTATGTTATAAGTAAGTAATAAGTTATCTACACCTCATGATTTATTCTATTATTACCAATTTCATAATTCACACGCATCCCTTAGATATAATGCTTACAATTATACTGGAACCAAAGCCATTTAAATACCATTGAAAGGGGAAACTTTTTTAGTTTGGTATAATTAATAAACTGAAAAACTCTTTATTAGTTGGCCTCAGGAGTATAAAGTGTCAGGGAAAAGCTATTCTCCAAACATGAAACAGTATTCGAAGTGTTGTCTGAATAAATTAGTTTTTTATTACGTCCGTATTGTCTGCTGTTGGTGCCGTAAGAATGTAATATCTTCATGTTTACGGAACTGGGAAAAAAATGGGTTAAACATCTAAAAATCACGGTACCCAGTACTTAGGCTTTATAAAATCCTTCGTGGGCTGTCATAAAAATATTAAAAAAAAAACAGGGTTTTCCATTAAAACAAGTATTTTACAATTAAAGTCAAAAACTCAGGGAATATTTTTTCTTCTTTATCAGAATTTAAATTACCACTAGTTTATTAATTTATGTGATGTTTTACCTCTGATAATCAAAAAATTATTAATGATAAACATTTAGCTGAGATCAACCTGTAAAAGTCCTGGTTAATGCAGTGTTGCATTACGTACAGTTAATGGTCTGACATAAAAAGTTTGGTGATTCTTGTTTTAAATAATAATGTGTACATAAGATATTTACACCAAAATTATAATCACCCTAAATGACGAAACAGGGACTCGTACCGCGCAGAGACCTTATGCAACAGTAAGGAATCCCTGGAACGGAAACTAAGTATCATAACTAGGGATCTTAAGCAGAACGGATACAGTGAGAGACTGGTAAAGAAAACAATCCAAAAGTATCAAAATAAGACAAAAACTCTAACTTAAACGAGACTCCACATAACCAAAGATTTATGACAATGCTCATACATTACAGGAACTTCGGCATTTAAATCCCAAACCACAGAAGTATTCTTACTAAAACGAAACCGGACAACAAAGTTTCAAATAATGACTGTATCTAATAAATTCCCTGTGAATGTGGTAAGGTATACATCGGGGAAACGAAAAGACCACTCGAAATTAGAGTTAAAGAACACAAACATACGGAACGAGGTGAAACGTCGATATCAGGAATTGTCGAACACGCTTGGTCAAAAAAAAACACCGCAAACAATCATCGCAAGCAAAACAAATATTCGAAAAGACACACACTGAAAGAAAAGAAAATTTAAAGAAGCTGTAATAACTGAAAACAACCAATATGTATTAAGCAAACCTAGTATCAATATTCCTAATATCTGGAAGCCATTGCTAAACCGTGAAAATCGTACCATCTTCGGTGAACAACGGATAGTATATAAGTCGTAACATTTAAGAATAGTTTTAGTTATCACTTGAAAACGGTTGAAGATACATCACTATCCGAAATGTTGTGTATTAATTAACAATTAAAGATCTTGGTGTTATTAAGTTACCAACTTTTTGAACCAATGGAATCAATTTTTTGTTCAGGTGTCTTTCTGAAACGAAAATAAATAGATTATAGTTGGTAGTTGATTCATAATGAAATTCTAAGGCGTAATGTTCAAGAATAAAATTTAAATTGTTTAAAATTTTAAATCGATTTTAAGTCTGTAGGTTAAATATTTAAAGTAGGTGTAGTATGGTTATCGTTCCATTTAAAACAAACAAACATTCTTATAGTACCTATCGATTTATTCAAAAAAGTGAAATTAATTAAATGCAGTTTTTTGTATGATTACCTACTTTTCTCAAAAGAAAATTTTAAAGTATATGCCAATAAAAGTACAAGCAACAGTTTTATTTTTATTCCCTGTAAAGAATTGGTAAAATCGGAATAGTTTTACGATTTTTATAGTAGTTTTTGCTTTGTATTTTTTTTATCATTTTCTACTAGAATAAAAATATATTATAGCTATTAAAGAGTTTTTAAAAAATGTGTTACTGGTGTTGCCTATTTTAAAACCAATTTCAAAATTACACTATACATTTCTGACTATTTCTTAAAAACAAAAAAATTTTTTAAGCCTTGCTTGATTTAATATATAAACCTTAACCTCTAATTAACGGAGAATATTTGTGAGAAAAATAATAAAATTAAAGAAAATTTATAATATTTTTGTAAAATTTATAAAAATTAATTTAAATGTTTATAATTGGTCTGACAACAATACCAAACTGATTCAATTCGATAACATTAAGAAAGTATCTTGGTCTTAAACAACTTACAGTCCAAATTTGTTATATTTCTATATTTCTGTCTGAAAGGATTTTTTGAAAAACTATATACTAATAACACTATTATTACCATCAGTGGCGTATCCAGAAGAGAGCCCTAGGAGGGGGTTTTGATGATAAAACACAGCCATAATGTAAAAACCCTTTATATATGTACATACCAAAAATATGCATAATTTTTTTTAAATAATATTGTGTCCAAAATCTTTTAAATAGTTTCGTCAAAGAAAGGTTAAAATTTTACTTTTTCTCTCATATTCTTCAAATCTATCTGAAGAAATGTTTTTTCTAAAAGTTTGTCGGCCTGTAGTTCTTGGTCTAGACAGATCAACATCGTGTTCTTTACAAAAATTAGAAACTTTTTGGAAAATTCTCCGAACCGATCATCGGCATTCCGACGAATATTTTTAAGTGATGTCTTAACGTTTCTTGCAAAACCCACTGCAAAAATTAAATACGTATTTTGTGTTTAAAGGTATTTACTTAAAGGTTAAGTAAATTCAAACAAACATTTGACAATATACAGTATGTATCAGCCAAATGGAATAAATTCCATAATAAATAAATGAAAGCTTTTTCGAAAAAAACATTCGGACACGTCTATTAGTATTTTTAGTTGCGCATTTTTTCCAGTAAAAACTTTTTATACAGGGTGTGTCATGTAACAGTGGCCAATACTAACTTTCCTATTTTAAATGCAATGCCCTGTATATTATTCAATTTTAGGATTCTTCAGAACATTCTAGATATATTTCATATACAATGTCCTATACCTATGTTCAACTGTTTCGTAAATATTAGGTGCTTCTAGATTTATTGTCTTTGCATGCTTGCCACTTACTTAAGGTTTACTTCGCGGAAATATACCTACTAGCGAACAAGCATGTCAAAGAGAAGGTGGAATAGGTGTATAGCCTCACTTTCTCTCTCTCTCTCTCTCTCTTGATTTATCGGCGCCAATTAATCAGCACGCGGAGCGAGAAAAAAAATTATACATCTATTCTTCTTTCTCTCTCACACGCTTGTTCGCACATTCCAGCGGCAAGGCTTCCTCTACTAGGTATATGCACGAAAAGTGACCTTCAAGAAAGTGGCAAGCATGCAAAGGCAATAAATAAAATAAATCTAAAAACGCTTAACATTTCCGAAACAGTTGAAGATAGGTATAGGTCATTGTATGTAAAATATGTCCAGAATGTTTTGAAAAAACCAAAAATTGAATAATATACAGGGTGTTGCATTTGAATTTAGAAAGTTAATATTAGCCACCGTTACATGACACACCCTGTATAAATAGTTTTAGTTGAAAAAAATGCGCAATTAAAAATATCAGTCGACATGTCCGAGCATTTTTTTGGATACGCCCCCATTTATTTATTATTGAATTTATTCCATTTGGCTGATACACACTGTATAGGCTGCTTAGAGTCGCGTTTGCAGATGGCTAGTTAAGGAAAATGTGGCTTTAATATACTGAATTTGATTTAATAAAATTATCTTCTTGAATCATGACTCTCAATTCATCTAGCTAGACAAAGTCTTTTTACTTTTTTAGCCCCTTGTTACTTATTTCTGTTTAAAGCAGGTTGAATCTTTTGAAATCAAAGGTTAAATAAATAGAAACAAGAATAAACATATTGTGCTTTAAGATATTTTTCTCGGACAACAGCATATCTTAAATAACCACTCATAGCACTAGGTTTATCATATTCTTAGCCAACTAAACTTTCTGCTTTTAAGTCCATTTATTCCATTGCATTCCACATAGTGTTCGCCAAGACACTTCCTGTACAATATGTTACCGGCTTCAATGATAAAAATTCCTACCTGTTATACAAATCTCACGCAAAACGACATTTGGTTTATGCCTCGTATATCAAAAGTTTTACAACCCCGTATAATAGAATAAAAACTTGAAATGATTTCATTCTGTTTCAAAGAAATATAATAGATAGGTAAAAAACGTATAGTATACTATATTATTTATCCATCTACCTGAATAAACTCTGGGGGAGGGTTTTTTGACCCCCCAGACCCCTACCCTGAATACCTCACTAATTACCATTTTTATTGTTACGTACGGTATGTTTAATGTGCATATAATTTTTAACAGTTCCATCGTATGTAGTAACCAAATAATTGTTGTTACTTTAATATTTTCTGTTGCGTCGTATTTTTTAACATTTCTGACAGGTATGTCTATTTTTAAGAAAGGTCATCTTTAACAAGTATCACTTCTTTGGTGTTGTCATAGTTACGTTCCATTGTTGTTACCATAGTAACGGTCCTTTATTGTGTTAACCTGATTGCTAATAAAAAGTGTAAAACACTGATCATCATCAGTGTTTTTATACGAGGTGCTATAGAACAATACCATATATGCCAAAACAGTTTATATAATTGTTGTAAAGTAATCCTAATTATATTGTTCTTACTTGTTGGCCTTACATTTTGTTAATTTCTCTAAAAATATTTTTGGAGCAGTCATTTAGATAATTTTTAATTGACTTTCTCCCATAAGTTGATTAATCTAACAATCTTTATTGTCGTTTCTACTATCATTTTTAGCAACATTTTAATCAACAAATAATGTATAATTTTTTTTCTAATTAAATTCATTGATATGAAATATAATAAACTTACGATTAGAAACAAACCTATTTAATTATAACTACAAAAGCATTATTTACTTTTGTTAACTGCTAGTTTTAAACACTATAATAAAATACTTAATGATTTTTTTCCAAGATGTCTGTATAGCTGTTTTCTGTCATTTTTAAGTTAATATAACCGATTTCTAAAATTTTAATGGACAGAATTTCTAACTTGACAATATTTTTCTTTTAAATGCGCCAAAAATAGTCTTGTTGTGGGTTTTCGCTAATCACTCGAAAAATGTCTCCCATATTTAATCGTTATTTAATTCTACTGTTAAAAAAGCGCCGGTTGTGGCTAAGTTTAAAAACATGTTTATAAGTACAGCACACGCACATTAAAGTGTGACAATTAATCTAACCATGCAATACCTTTTTGATAGCACAATATAGGATATTAAACGTCGCAAATAAAGAATAATTATTTAAACAAATAATAATAAATAAATAATTTAAAATATCTTTTAGACTGCATGCAAAACGTCTTAATATAACATTAAATAAATCAGTTGAATGCATTATCCTTATTCCAAAAGCATAAGTGGGTAAATATTTAAATATAACAAAATACGGTCTAAAAAAGACCCTTTGTATGTTTAAACATTATATTTGTTAAAATTATTGACTTTTTATTTCTTATTTGTTTTATGATCATTCGAATTAAATAAAAATTATACTTTATTGATGATAATTTTCTATAATTTTTTGAATAACATACAAATTATTTTTATCATTTTTAAAATTTGGAAAAAGGAATTCTATGATAACTCGAAATTGTTATTGTTCTTAGTTTTAAGCACATATAAGATTTATAAAACCAAGCAATAAAACAGGCACCATATTAATTTAAAAGAAAAAAATTCTACCTCTCAAAAAACTATAAAACGGTAATTAGAAGCTACCAAGAGGCTAACGACTTTTATTACATATATTCCTTATATACAGGGGTGTATTGGGGAATTTTCGGAATCTAATAAAAAACCTAAAAATATTATGGCCCTAAACTTTTTCCTACGATCCTTTTTCCGGGCATCCCGGTAAAAAGGACGCCCCTGGAAATCTTTTTTTTTTAACTTTTAAAATACTAGATGTAATTTTTTTTATTATTTTTTTTAAAAGATGGGGGCTATATAAGTTCCCTTTTTTAAAAAAATCCCATTAAATTATATTTGGCTTATTTAGTTTGCCAGGGACGGACTAGGTCTGACTCAATAGTAGCAATTTTTTAACACACTGTATAATAAGGGATCAACAATATTATTTTTGGATAGCTTTAACCTTAAAATAAAAAAAAGGTAATCTTAATGGACATCGATAAAATCAACTGTTTTCGAAAAATAAAATATCATAGTTGTATCAAGAGGCAATTTTTGGGTCTATTTTAAAAAGAAAACTTTTTTTGAACGTATGTTCTAAAGGTTTTAACTTTTGAGATACAAGGTGGTAAAATTTTCAAAAATAAATCATTGAATATCTGTAATACCACTTTAGATATTTTATTAAAATTTGGCATACACGTACCATGTATTAAGAAGCATTTTTAGTGTACCCCTTTTTTTTATTTCCACCAGTGGCGTTCGTACGGAATTTGAATTGCTTATTTTGGGCAGACATTGGTGGTACGCACACTCTATAAAAATTAAAAAAAAATAAAATTCCATAATCATTTCTTAGCAAAGTTGATTACTTAATTTTTTTTATTCCGATTCATGGTTTTCGCTTAAAAAATAAAAACCGTTTCTCTGCATAATCATAACAATATCGGTAAACAATATAACCATGCAGAGAAATATCTAGATTTAATTTTTCTAGGTAAAAACCGTCGTCGGACTAAAGAAAATCAAAAGATCAAATCTGCTCATAATTTTTTTAGTCCGACGTATGGCTTTTACCTAGAAAAAATAAATCTAGATATTTCTCTGCATGGTGATATTGTTTACCGATATTATGATTATGCAGAGAAATGGTTTTTATTTTTTTAAGTGAAAACCGTTCATCGGATTAAAAAAAATCAAGTAATCAACTTTGTTAAGAAATGAATATGGAATTCAAAAATATTTTTTATTTAAAAAAAAATCAGTGGCGTACCACTAATGTCTGCCAAAATAGGCAGGTCAAATTCCGTACAAACGCCACTGGTGGAAATAAAAAAAATGTGGTACACCAAAAAATGCTTCTTGGTACATGTATGCAATTTCAATAAAATATCTAGAGTGGTATTAGGTACATATATTAATAATAAATGATTTATTTTTGAAAATTTTACTACCCTGTATCTCAAAAGTTAAGAGGTTTAGGACATATAAAGTTTTCTTATCAAAATGGACCCAAAAATTGCTTCCTTAAATATTAACGTAAAATTAGAAAACACCCTATATAATGTAAAAAAAAATACCAACTATGATATTTTATTTATCGTAAAAAGTTAATATTATCTACGTCAATCAAGAATACCTTTTTTCTTAGTTTAGGGTTAAAGCTATCCAAAAATAATATTGTTAAGCTCTTATCATACAGGGTGTTAAAAAAATTGTTATTATTGTGTTAGAGCTAGTCCGTCGCTAGCAAAGTAAATAAGCCAAATACGATTTAATGGGTTTATTTTAAGAAAACTTTTCTAGTAACCATCATATTAAAAAAAATAATAAATTACGCCCAGTATTTTAAAAGTTATTAAAAAAAAAACGATTACCAGGGGCGTCCATTAAAAATTTGTATCTCCGTAGAGGGTCGTAGGAAAAAGTTTATGAGAACTTGTCATAATTTTTTTGGGGTTTTTTATTGATTCCGAGAGTTTCCCATGATTTTGGGACCCCTTTTATAATGAGTATTTTATGTGTAAACATTGATAAGCAGACACGTTAAAGCACCCATTAAATAAAAAGATTCCATTAGGAATGTAAAAAAATTTCATTAAATAAAAAAAAGGTTGAGGACCAGTGGAATTTAAAACTTTTTTAAAAGATTTAATTATTGTTTTTTGGGGGGATAATTAAATAAATGTAATTAAAAATTGCACAAAAATGCATTTAGGTTCCCTATTCAAGCTAAATATAAATAATTCTAAATGTCTACCGTTTTTTTTAAAAAAGTGTATGGTTTTTATGTAAATAAAAATAAATCAATAATAAATACAAAAAAAAGTAATTAAAATAAAATTCCCTTTTTTTAAAAAATTTTTGGGGAAAAATTTAACACAACCCCATTATTTTTTTTGCGTATAGAGTAATAAATCTATTTTCCTAAAAACCCCAAAAAAAATTATCAAGCAGTTAATAATAATTGATTGTTACTTAAAATTTTTTTGTGGATTGGTAGAATTTTTTTGCGATTTTTTTGGGGAAATTATTAAAAAAATTTTTTTTGGGTACATTTTTTTTAAAAAAAATTTTATTCTTCCCCTGGGGGGTTTCCCCGGGTTTTTTTTTTTTAAAAGGTTTTTCGTTTCCTTAATACAAATTCTAATTGAAGCCGTTTTATTTCATTTTTTAAGTTAATGCAAAATTTTTTTTGTAATATAAAACTTTTAATATAGGAATTTTAAAAAATTTTTTTTTTCGAAATATTGATTTTAATATTTCTATATATTTTTTTTTGATTGGGGGAATTTTACAAAATAGTGTAATACATAGTTATTTTAGTTTCTTATAAAGATAATTAAAAATTGGCAAAAAAATCTCAATTAACTATTGATTTTTTTTTTAAATTTTTTTTCACTAAAACATAACACTTGTTAACCACTAAATTTGTACAGTATCTTAAGACAATCCCTTTTAAAAAACCATAGATCACCTTTTTTAAAAAAAAGATCGGGCGATTTTTTTTTGCGCGTTTGTGTTTTTTGTTCGCGGTTCGATTTGACTGTTGGGGGCGTGTAATAAAGCTGTGATACAGTTGGGGAAAAAATGTTTTTTTAACGGGACCCCCGGGGGGTTCTCTCTAATTTATCAACGTGAGGGGGTTTTTCTATAGATGCACGGGGATGCAGGTAGTTCTGACGTATAATTGTAGGTTTTTGGTGGCGCTTTTTTACATTTTTTTAAATTTTTACAAATTTTTAAAACAAAGATTGCAACCGTATTTGGAGATACATCACAACCAAACGTTGTGTTTAAATTTAAACAATGAAACAAGGGAAGCCCAAGATTTTAGTGTTTTGAGTTTTTTTGTATAAGGGTTTTTAAAAGATAGGTTTCAAAATTTGGATATGAAAATTATTGGACCATTTGGTACATATCTTAATTTAGAATAGCAATCGGGGTGAAAAAAGAAGAAAAAAATGGGTTTAAAAATATTTTCCCTGCTAATTTCCCTTTTAGGAAAACAGCGTTATAATCATTTTTAATTCATTTTTTTCCTAAGCTTGGGAAAAAAGAAAAGGTTAGTTTTTGTTGGGCCAATTAGGCGTTTACGCTGTTTGCCGGCGTACATGTATTTGTTATTTAGAATGACGGATTCTAGTATATAACGCTAAATATTTTTTCGGGGTTTATTGCTAGGTTAGTATACATTTGAGAGCCGACTGAACAAGACACCTGATTTCTTATAAAAATGGAAAATCAGGGGTGCGTACGGTCACAAATCCCTATTTTGAATAAAACTTCAACAAAGAAAAAATAAATTTTTCTGAAAAGTCTCCCATTATATTTAATGGGTCTACGGTAGGTTTCTGAAATTTAAAAAAGTGCAACACTTCTTCGAAAACGTTGAGGGCCCCACTTCCCGGGAAAATTCAAAAAATTCTTAAACAATGGTGAAAGATCGCATAATAAAAGTGAGTAAAATACCCGAGTCTACAAAAGCCCCTGAAAGTGTTTTGGCGTGTACAATCTGAACCCCACGATTTTTTTGTTAATTTATAACTATGCATAAAACATGGATTTTCTATGATGCTCCAAAAATAAAGAAAATCAACACAATGGACTGGGCCGTGAACCCAAACCCTTAAAAAAACCAAAATAATTTCTTCGGCAAAAAGGTTATTTGGGGATTGTTTTTTGGGAAAGCAAAAGAAAGTATTTTTTTGTATTACCTGAAAAAGTGTTAAAACATGAGTGATCAAAATACGCGGGTTGTTGCATTACTTAAAAGGGGCCTACTCCTCGAAAATACAAACCTTATTTGTTAAAACAAAAAAACTTGTTTTGTTCACCATGGAGTACCGGGCCCTTCCTATCATTGTGATGGTAAGATCGACAATTTAATTTCAAATTGTTCTCCCATCCATCATATTCACCAAAAAATTTAAAACCGCCTATTCTATTTCTTTACTTAAAAATGCCTTTAAAGTAAAAAAATCAAAACGAGAAACATTGATCTGTATAATTACATTGGAGCACCGTTACGTCGTATTTAT
>JAHBCN010004621.1:0-62235 GCA_019359885.1 Listronotus oregonensis
ACGCCAATTTATCATAAAATTTTTTTTTTTTTTTCGGGGCTATAGTTTTAGCTAAAATATATCAAAAAGGTTCAAAAATTAAAAAATTAAAGTTGAATTTTTTCCTTTTTTTAAGAATTTTTTTTTATTAAATTTTTTTAAAAATCTTTAAAAAACCATTTTTTTTATATAAAACTTTTTTACCCACCCCAAAAAAAGGGGGTCCAGATGCCACGTAAATATAATCAAAGACCCTGTACATATTACACAGAAACATTCTTTAAACTACCACTAACTTTATTTCAAGACTTACCTTTTTTTAAAATTTGGGCTTCCTTTCAAGCCTTTTCCCCCCAGTACTCCGCACAAAAAACCCCACCACCGTGTAGAATCCCTAAAAACATAAGGTAAAAAATACCCTGGATCCCTTATTTTGGATTTTGGGTATCGCCTCCTTCCCCAATCAAAACTAAGGCTACGGGGTAAAGTAACCCCAAAAATTCAAGCCGGTAAGTAACTAAAGTCATCAGTTTGGGAAGATTGGTTCTCTGGCTTAGGTTTTGGCTGAAAACTGTGGGATTTCGTTTGAAGGCGAGCCGCTAAAATGAGCAGGAGAGCTAGGGAGAGGATGAGTAAGCTCTTTTTCTGTTTCTGTAAGAAAAAAGGCCGAAATTAATAAAAGTTTGTACCAAGGTAAATTTATTAACTAGTACAGTGCATTTGCCTCAATAAATGCAACATTCCAAGTTATATTTTTATTTTTTTTTTCGTATAAAGGCAGTAATATAATTAAAAATAATGCACCGCGAAGTTTTTGCATATATTCTGGTCCTAATGTTTCTGATGTAACAAAACAAAATGGCTTTTTTTTTTTAGTCTGTCCGTCTATCTGCCTGCGGCATGATACGAGGTAGACCGTTTCAAAAATAGCTACAGGACGCTCAGCTTTACCGAATTTTATTTTTTTTTATGAAAGGCTCATAAAATTTTAAAACGATTGTTAAAACCCTTTTTTGATTTTTTTTTTTTTTTTTTTTAATTCTGCCCCAATTTGAAAAAGTGGCAACTCAAATTTTGAATTACCCAACATATTTTAACTTGATATTTTAGCCTGAATATTGTTACTCGGGTGTTTGCAGGGTCACAAATCACGAATGTGAGGTCGAAATTTAAAAAACTCTAAATTCAAAATTGCGGATCCCAAATGACGGATATCAAAATAAAAAAAAAAACACCTAAAATACGGGAATATGGAAAAAATATTTTACTCAGGGGTATTTGTGGTCACAACATATTGATGTTATGGATATGTTATGGATGACTTACTTGAGATTTGCATACCCAAACTTTTTTTTAATTTACCTTTTTTAAAAAAATATGTTGACGACATAATAACATCTGTACCTGAGGATGGCATAAATGAGATCTTGCGTGTGTTCAATAGCCATGATCCACAACTTCAATTTACTGTTGAAAATGAAAATAACAACAGTGTTCCTTTTTTGGACACTAGATTAATTAGGTGTGATAACAACCAGATCATATTAGATTGGTACATCAAACCAACCAGTTCTGGTAGATATATGAACTATCATTCTAATCACACCGGTAAAACCAAAATTAACCTAGTTTTAGCCTTGAAAACACGTATAGAAAGAATCTCTCATCCATCCCTCAGACTTGCTAATCTAAAGAAATTACACAACATTCTCTTATCCAACTCGTATCCAAATAAATTGCTCAACAAATTAATCTTTAGCACCTCTCAGGTAAGGAACCCAGAATCACATAACAATGGAATCTCACCAAACATTACTGCTTTTTAACAAATTATAAAACAAATCTCTAATCAAATTACAAAACTATTTAAACATGAACCCTCTATTAAAATAGCATATAAACAAACCAAGACAGTGGGGACTGTTTTCAGTAAATTAAAAGATAAAGACGAAATAAATAAAACATCGAATGTTGTTTATAGTATTCCTTGTTCTGAATGTGATATTGTATATATAGGACAAACCTCTAGGGTTCTAAAAGATAGAATTACATCACACAAAAGTGACTGTAGACTAAACAAAAATACTTGTGCGTTAGCAGAACATACAAATCAATCAGGTCACCTTTTTAATTTTAACCAAACAAAAATACTGGATGGCGAAAGTGACTACAATAAGAGGTTGTTTCTGGAAATGACTGAAATTTTCTTGCAACCTAAATCTATCAATAAAAAAACAGACATCAATGATTTGAGTGTAATTTACTCCAATATCTTAACTTTAAACACTCAAACTAATCAAAATAATAGTACTTTAACCTCTTTTTAGAACTTACTACTAATACTCTTTCATGAAGGAAGGTCAAGAAACAAAATCACAATTTCTTCTTTCCTTTTTTTCGTCAACATCCACTCATACTTATAAACATCAGCTTGGGTATATGGTTGACGGACGCATTTACAGGTGTGCTCCGTCTGCCAGTATCCATAGTTGCCTGGGTTCAATTCCTAGGTCAGTCCACTGGCAATGATTGAATTGGAAGTACAATTTTAAGAAAATCTCCAAACAAATTTTCATAATATATTTCATAATTGTTGACTTTAGGTAAAATTTTTTTTCTTTTTCTTAGAATTTCAAATATTAATCACATTAGTAGTTACCTTTAATACCTACCAACATGGAGGCAGGGATGTTAGACACATATGTGGTTTGTTTTTGGTTTTTCTATCTCTTCTTTTTTTCCTTTTTTTTTAAACCTTTTTTTACGTAAGACTTTTTTGTGAGTATAAATCCTACTTAGATTCACCACTTTTAAGTTACTCAACGCCTATCAAGGTTTTTGTAAATATCACCGACCAGGTGTAGTTTAACTAACCCTATGTTAACTTGAACTGAAATGTTGTGGTCTTTAGCAACAGATTAATATATAAAAAACACAACATTCATATTTCTTTTAATACCATCATATCAAATTTTACTACCTTCAAACCAGTACACATTTTGCAAAAATAAAATTATTTTAACGTAATAATTAACAACATGTAAATAAGCAATATATTACACAGGAATGCCAACTGTTTTTCACACAATGGAGTTATTTTCCGCTTAATTCGAGTAGCAGTAAGTAGATATTGTCATATTTAAATAAAGTAAAAGATTTTTTTTTATTTTTTGATTGTTAAAAAGATAATTTATCTTTCTTAAGGGAAAGAATTTTTTTTGAATATTCCTTTTTTCTTTCTTTTTTCTGCTTTTCTTAATATAAACAAGCTCATTTGCT
Source organism: Listronotus oregonensis (assembly GCA_019359885.1). Taxonomy (NCBI): domain Eukaryota; kingdom Metazoa; phylum Arthropoda; class Insecta; order Coleoptera; family Curculionidae; genus Listronotus; species Listronotus oregonensis. The sequence goes on from JAHBCN010004621.1 coordinate 3,259, forward strand.
AATTGTACTTCCATTATTGTAGCCCTGAGGAAGAAAATAAAGTTTTTCGAAAGCTTGGAGTAGCACAAAAGCATTTTCATTTAACAAGCCCTCTAGGACTGACACCAAAATAAACTAAATTTGTTGTTTAACTAGTCAGTCAAGACTACCCTTCTCTCTCTTTATATATATATATATATATATATATATATATATATATATATATATATATATTTTATTTTAAAAATAAAAAAATTTTATTTTAATGAAAACCAGTATAAGGGTGTCTTCAGTGTGGTGTGGGAGTTTGTTCACACGGGACTTCAATTTTTGGAGATTGGGAGGAGAAGAAAAACTTCTGCGAGCAGCAGGATTCCATAGTTTTGACACTCTGGGAAATAAAGGAACGAAGAAAGCGGGAAGTTTGGGGCCTTTTAACTGAACTGTAAAAGATGCATAAAGTTGCACTACGTGTTGCTCTGTTGGGATTTGGGAAGATTTATTATAGACGCTATTATTGCAATTGGAAAAAATACTTATATGAATAATAAATATTTATACATGGTTATTAAAAAACCTTACAATTATTATGTAAGTGTATCACACAATATTATTAAAAAAAAATTAAAATATATTATATATTTTTATATATTTAATATAAAAAATATAATATATATATTATAAAATATATATATAAATAAAAAAAAATATATATATATATATATATATATATATATATATATATATATATATATATATATATATATATATATATATATATATATATTATTTTTAAATATTTTTAATTGTTTCATAATAAGAATCATGCAACGAAGACTATAGTAACTCATTTTTGGGTGGTTTTGAGTTACTATAATGCACGCATATATCTAACAAAACCTTTGACCTGGCAAAATACAGTTTGTCTAAACGAAGAGGCTAGGCACGCAGAAATGCTGCCATAAAATATCGTAAGTCAGTTTTGGCTCTAAAATACTACGAATACTATAGTATCTCGATTTACTTTACTTACACGTTACTCAATTTCCACGAAAACTATAGCATTTTTAAAATTTAGTTCTAATTACCCTTTTTGAAATTGTTTTTACTACAAAAGCAAATTAGCAACATACAATTTCACCATCTATGATGTGGGAAATAACAAAGGTCACTGTTATACATCGAACGAATCGATAGCAAGAATAGGACCTAATGAAATATCAAGTTGTGGTTAGTTGAGGCTTAATTTTATAAAAAAGCAAATTGAAAATAGGGTAAAGAAAAATGCGGACAACTGTGGAGGACAAAATAGAAACCGATTTGTCTTCAGTATGTTTGCTTATTCTTCAAAAACTAAGATGCAAATTTTGCACCATTTTCTAGAAAGAGGCCATACTCAAAATGAAGGCGACAGCATGCACGCTGTTATACCAGTGTGCCAAAAAACGTCAATCCAGTATATTAACTTAAGCACAATGGATCATGTTAATTAAAATGGCTAAGGTAACTGAACAACCCTATGACGGAAAGGAAATGTCTCAAAAGGGTTTTTACAGTTTTAACAATTTTGCTCTAACCTACAACTGGACGACAGATGCGAGCGAAAATAAATTTATGATTAGCAAAGTCAAGAAATCGAATTTTTGAAAAGCCAACCAGACGTGTTAAATTTAAATACCATTATACAGAGGAACCGCACATCATATGCTTAAAAAAAACTTAGGACAGATAACGCCATCAAAAATATTCCCTTCCTTTAGACTGAACCCCTTCCAATCGCAACTAAGAAGTTAATAGGTTTACTAGAGCTGTGTAAAAGCAATGTCATTCCTTTCGTCTATCATCATTTTTATAATTTTTTACAAGTAAAAGACAAGAAAACTAAAGGAAGAAATAGAAGCGCTCAGAACACTGCAGAAAGTGATGATGAAAATAAAAATTTGACCTATTCAGAATAATCATGTTTTATTTTTATAATATTTAGGAGCATAAAAGCATGTATTTGTTTAAATTTAAGTGCAATGCCTTTATTTTTTGCCTTTAACACAGCTTAAAATATAGTATGTTAAACAAACTAATTCGAATATTTCTTAGTATAGTACAACGAATACTATAGTAACTTGTTAAAAAAAACAACAAAAAACGGTAAAAACAAATTATTTTCGGTTTTTTATTGAAGACAAACCAAGTCTAGAAGACTAAGAAAAACAAAATTGCGATATCTGCCCTGATGAAAAAAATATTAATAGTCAATAATATAGCGAAAGCTTTAAACTCCTTTTTCTCAAAACTAGAAATAATGAGTTACTATAGTCTTCGTTGCATGAGTCGATATGATGTATTAACTTATATTAAAAAAAAAAAAAATTAACAGTCAAAATTTTACAACTATTATATATTTTAAGAATAATTTTAAAAATGTATTATAATTTTTCTATACATCCCGTATATTTGAAATATATATTTAAATAAACTACATAACCATATATACCCTTGCCCAAAATTTTTTTGTTGTTTCTTTAAATATGTAAATAAGATTGGAATAATGTTTTAAAAATATTTTAAAAAATTTTACACACCTTTTTAAAATACTATTTATTGGATTTTTAAATTGCTTTAAGAATATATATGTATATCTTGCCAAATTTGTAAATTTCTTGACTTAATAATAAGAGTTTTTGGGATTTTTTAGTTTTTTCAATATATTTCTTTTTTAATTTAGACGGTACAGCAACAATATATTTTTTTAAAAATTATATAGAAATTAACAAAAACTTTTTTTCTTCTTTGGCATTAGATTTGTAATTATGGCTACCAAAACCCCTGAGTAAAATGTTTCAATCATTTTTTCCGTATTTTTAGTGTTTTTTATTTTTGATACGCGCTATTTTGGATCCGCCATCTTGAATTAGCCATTCTGGGTTTTAAATTTTTCGAATTCGACCTTAGTTTCGTAACTAGTGACCACGAGAAACACTGAGTAAAAATTTTATTCACATTGCCGGATTTTAAGTGTTTTTCCATTTTAATACCGGCCAATTTCGATCCACCATCTTGGATTTAGATTTGTTTTTTAATTTCGACCTCATATTCGTAATTGGTGACCCCGAAAATCCCCGAATAAAAATATTTAGGCCAAAATATTAAGTAAATGGGTTATACCCAAAGACTAAAAATTTTAGCTGCCACTTTTTCAAATTGAGCCAGAATTTAAAAATTTCTAAAAAGAAAACTCCGACAATATTTTCTAAATTTCACAAACTTTTTATTAAAAACAAATAAAATACCGTAAAGCTGGGCGTTTTGAGGCCATTTTTGAAACAGTATAACTCGTATCAAACCATTGTGTGCCGGTCTGTTGGTGAAATACCTCCCAAACAGAATAAGATATTTATCTCAAAATTTATAATGTACTTTACAGGGTATCCCGATACTTTTGCAAGGAATCTGGCCTATTTTTAAAAATCTGAGTTACTTTTTTCATAAAGCTAAACATATCCTAAACAGATTCGTCATAGCCATATTAATATTAGAGCTATAGAGTGATTTTAAAAAATTTGCATTTTAGGGCACTTCTGTGAAAGGGCAAAATAATAGATATGTAATAAAATAAATATAACTGTATTAATTAAATGTAACATTATCATTTATTAAACAACGATGATTATAATAATTAAAATTATATAAAAAATTGGAAAAAATTACAGCCAGTATAGTTTTCCAATGATACTAAATGTTTCTGCTACCATCTTAGTTAACCAGACGTTCAGTAAGGTATTAAAATAATAATTTGCATTTGATTGTAAAAAAAATAGACCTAATTAGTCGGTCATTTATTAATAATGTTTTCTTTTAACTTGTAATTTTTAAATGTGGTTTTGCTTCTATGTAACTAAAATAAAAAATAAAAATGTCAAAATAAGCGATTAAAAATATTGAGGAGTGATAACTTAGAAAAGAAATAATACTTTTCAAACTTCCACAATTTTTTATTTTTAAGTTTTATTTATACAAAAGAAAACTCGACATGTTTCGCAACACTGTTGCTTCATCAAAGGAGTTTAAGAGACAGGTATTACTATAAACTAAAACTTACAACCAACATGTACACAAATAAGCAGGTAGATATTTACAATAGGAAAAACCTAATTATTATATTTACCTATTAATAAAACAGATTCAATAACGGAGAAGAATTTAAGTCTAATTGATTGTTTAAAAGAATATTGGAATTTTTGAGCTTGTTTATTTCCATGGATTCTAGCAAATTTAATTTTACACTTTTGTTTCTAATATGTAGAATGTCATAGTTAAAATTAAATGAATGTTGTTCTTCTATTAAATGGTTGGAGTAATTAGAATCTTTTTTCTTTTTAACAAAACTAGAATAATGTTCATTAACACGTTTATCGAAATTCCTACCCGTTTGTCCTATGTAAATTTTTGGACAGTCATTACATTTTAATTTATAAACATCCGATTTCTTTCCTTTATTGGTTTTAGTTTTATTGTTTTTAATATACTTCCCTAAATTATTAACGGATTTAAAGGCAACATTAATATTTAAGTGTTTTAAAAAAGTACCTATTTTACTACTAATATGACCTAAGTATGTAATCACTTTGTAATTATTTTTTGGTTCTTTTACGGTGGGATAAACTAGATTTATTGCTTTTTTATATAATTTTTTGTTTAACATTTTATCGATTATTTTGAAGTGTATCCATTATTTACGGCAATTTGTTTAATTATATTTAATTCTTTTTGAAAGTTAACTTTATTTAAGGGTAATGTTATTAATCGATGAATCATACTGAAAAAAGAAGCTAATTTTTGTTGTATTGGATGACATGAAGTATTGTGAATGGTAATATCAGTATGAGTAGGTTTATGGAAAACAGAAAAGTCATGTTTATTGTTGATTTTATTGATACTCAGGTCAAGAAAGTTTATCGAATTATTCTGCTCTTTTTCTATTGTAAATTTTATGTTTTCATGTATGCTATTTATAAAATCAAGAAAACTATCTAGTTGTCTCTCAGTGCCCGTAAAACATACCAAAACATCATCAACATATCTATACCAATAAATAAATTTATTAAAAAGAGGATTTTTAGAAATAATAGATTCTATAGAATCCATAAAGATTTCTGCTAGGAGAGGACTTAAAGGGTTACCCATGATAAGACCTTCCTTACTTGTATACAATTTATCATTGAACTCAAAATAGTTTTGTTCTAAACAGGCTTCTAAGGCGTTAATTATTTCTTGTTTTTAACTAAATTAACATTGTTACTTATCAAAAGTTTTTCAACAAGTTTTACGGTGTCACTTAAGGGAATACTAGGGAATAGATTAGTAACATCAAATGAAACCAGTTTAGCGTTATTTGGTAGAATTATGTCTTTAATTTTATTGACTAAATCGTAAGAATTTTTAATAGCGTATTTTGCAGAGAGTTAGTATTAGTATTAATAATGTTAATTAAGCATTTAGAGAGGTTATATGAAGGAGCTGAGACAAATGGAAACGACTGGTCTTATCGGATTCCCAATTTTGTGAATTTTTTATAAGCGAATATAACTTAGGAGGCAAAGGATTCATGAGTGTTAATTTGCGTAGATCCATTTCAGAAAACAAACTTTTACAATTTTCCAATATGCTTCTAATTATTTTTGGTATTTGTTCATGGGGTCTGTTTTCAATTTATGTATTTAGTTGGGTCCAAGAAATCTAAAGTTTTTGAATATAATCTGTTTTATCAATAGCTATTACAGTATTGCCTTTGTCAGCCTTAGTAAAAAAAAATATTATCAGATTTATTTTTAATTTGTTTTATTAGTTTTTTTTCTTGCTTTGGAAGTTTCTTTCATAAATTGTTTTTTATTAAAGTGGGTCATATTTATATTTAATGTTATTCTGAGTATCTTTGAGTGCTCTTTCTGTGTCAACACCAAGAATTTCTAAAGAATTGGTATTAATATTTTGAATATTATGTTTAAAACCTTTTTCTAACAAATTTACTTCGTTTTTTGAGAAGTCAACTTTACTTAAGTTTACAAATCTACTGTAAAATTTATGATCAGAAAAGTAGTTTGACCGGTTTTCAATTTTATTGTATTAGATTTAGAAGTAAGAATTTTAAGTTTTTTCTTTGAGTTAAATATTTTTTATTAATAATTTTGCTTACTTTTTCTCTCGTATCTCTATCCAAAACAAGAAACTCTATAAAGTGTAATTTATATAATAACTAGTTTATAGTAATACCAGTCTCTTAAAATCCTTTGATGAAGCAACAGTGTTGCGAAACATGTCGAGTTTTCTTTTGTATAAATAAAACTTAAAAATAAAAAATTGTGGAAGTTTGAAAAGTATTATTTCTTTTCTAAGTTATCACTCCTCTATATAATGGACTTCCACAAAGTAAAAGCCGACTCAATACAAGTTATTAAAAATATTACTGTGCAATTCTATAAAAGAACTTAAATTATGCATTATTACGGCACCAAAAATATATTTACTTACTTTTTTTTATACAACTTTAAATCTGATCTTTAATACATCACACCGCGCCATGTTTTATGTTAATTTAAAATTTAACTTTTGTAATGGACCGTACCTTTTTTGCCAAAAGTGCTAAACGAAATTCTCAGCGCTAGAACGGTGATCCCTAGTCCCGTTTCTTTTCGTCTCGAGCCTCTAAACGAGAGAAAAATTAGTCTCTTGTCTTATTAAACGTCAGACGAGACGACACGGTGCGGTTTTAAATTTTATTTAATATCTATGGCCCCATGTAATACTTAAGTCATTAATTTGTAATGCTCAACCTATGTTGATTAACTTTTTAATTGGTATTTTATGGTTTATTATAATTTGAACTTTTTAAAAAACTGCATTTTCGTTACAAAAGGCATATTAAACAGAGTAAACATATTTGAATAGGATTTTTTTCCAAAAAAATGTTCATCGATAAAGATTATTAAAAAAGGTTATAAATATGTATGTGTTTATTAAAATTTTTGTTTTTCAAAACCGCCAAGCCTGTACTCTTATTGCCTATTCATATCGTGGACAAAAAATAATAGAGCATGTTTGGTATGTGTGTTTATATTCAAAAAATATTTTAAATTGATTGGTAATTAATAGTTTTGTAATAAACAATATTCTGCCCAAAAGGGTAAAAAAATATATTATTCGTTAATTATACAGGGTGTCATTGAAATGGTGTAAAAAATTCGGGGGTGATAGTACTCCTAAAAATAGTAAAAAAAAATTCCATAAGTATAGGGCGGAAAAGGCATATTAAGGGAGTTAGGGGCACTGAAAGGGTGAAATTAAAAAACGGTTTTTTGAAATTATAGGCTTAAAAAACGAAGATAAAAATTTCGAAAAAAATCCCCTGCCATAAATTTTGACTCTAAATCAAATGGTGATACTGAAAAATTATTTGGAAAATCGGAAAGGGTAGTTTTTGCAAGGGTAGGGGGTTGTTTCGTAAATAACTTTTTTCAGGATATTTTTTTCGCAACGTGGGTTCATTTTTTGAAAACTACATACTTTTTCCCATCAAAAGGTACTCTTGTTGCACATCGCCCGGAAAGGTTTTTGAAAAATTGAAGGCAAAAAGTTTGCTCTGATGGGTTGCTAACTGGTTAATCAACATAAACTTATGAATGTTATGGCGTTTCAAAAGTAACCAAATAATTAATTGAAAAATTAAATTTCATTATTTTTTAAAAAATCTTATTGCTTTAAAAAAAGAAATAAACTGAATACCAAAATTTTATTAAAATAATGCATACATTAATTAATTCATAGTAAATGTTGTGGGCCATCATTCAATTAAATGCAAAACATTCTCTTCTTCTCCACGATCTGCACCCGTGGAATATCCCGGTGTTTCAATTTTTGATTGGAACAGTCAATAATGCGTTGCCGTAGTTGCTCTTCAGTATTAATCGGCACTGAGTAAACCAGAGTTTTCAAGGGCCCCAGAACTAGAAATCCAGTGGATTAAGATCTGGTGATCTTGCTGGCCAAGTTGTGGACCACCAGTCCATCCAACGCCTCTCAAAAACTTGGTTCAAATGATTCCTCACCGCTAGCGGAAAATGAGCTTGCACCATCATGCATAAAATACATGATTTGCCTCTGTGCTATGGGAACTTCGTCCAAAAATGCGTAGTATGTATTAGAAAATTCAGGTAACTTTGACCATTTAGCCTAAAATGTTTATTAGTATAAGAAATAAGTGACTTTTCGAAAGGTGTAAAATTAACCTACCTCAGGGGTAAAAAAATGGTCCAATAAGTCTATCGCCAAGAATTCCCGCCCAAACGTTAACTGAGAATCGAATTTGGTATCGACTTTCCACAACAGCATGAAGATTTTCATCAGACCAGTGATGTGTTTTATGGTAATTGAAAATTCCATTTCTTGTAAACCCAGCTTCATCCGTGCATAAAACATTTGCCAAAAAGGGGTTCTTGTGCGAGTTTTCTTAATAACCAACGACAGAAGATGACTCGAGGGGATAGTCTGCCGGAGCAAGAGCTTGTACCCTTTGGATGCGATATGGATACAGGAGTTGAGAATGAAGAGTCATCCACACAGAATGGCGACTCACGTTTTCCGCACTGCAATTCTCCTACCGATATCTGATCTTCCTCTACATGTGCTAAAATGCGCTCCTCAACATCAGGTGTACGTACCGTCAAATTACGGCCACGGTCTTGGTTTCTAGGTTCAAATGAACCTGTATCTCTTAGGCGCTGATGAATTCTCGCAAATATCCGGTGAGAAGGTGCCCTGCGATTTGGATATTTTTGGACATACAAGCGTTTAGCTAAAAGACCGTTTCCATTCGCTCTGCACATAAATAAAATGCATATCTGCCAATTCACTCACAGTGTATTCCATAATTTGTCAAATTTTACGTTTACGCACACTTCAACAACAATAAACTGACAAAAATACTTGTGAACCAGAACATGTTTTTTGCGTACATGCGAAATAAATAAAGTGATAAGACCGCATACCTTCAATGAATCAAATAAATATGCATTAAATAAGGAATTTTAGTATTTGGTTTATTTCGTTTTTTAAAGCAATAAGAAGCAACCCATCAGAGCCTTCAATTTTCTCGAAAACCATCGCTCTGGGCGATGTGCAACAAAGTACCTTTTGGTAGGAAAAAGTATGTAGTTTTCAAAAAATGAACCCACGTTGCGAAAAAATATCCTGAAAAAGTTATTCACGAAACAACCCCCTACCCTTGCAAAAACTACCCTTTCCGATTTTCCAAATAATTTTTCAGTATCACCATTTGATTTAGAGTCAAAATTTATGGCAGAGGATTTTTTTTCGAAATCTTATCTCGTTTTTTAAGCCTATTATTTCAAAAAAACCGTTTTTTAAATTCACCTTTTCAGTGCCCCTAACTCCCTTAATATGCATTTTCCGCCCTATACTTATAGGAACTTTTTTTACTATTATTAGGAGTACTATCACCCCCCCAATTTTTTTACACCATTTCAATGACACCCTTATATTATTATTTTTTGTTGTATCTAATTTTCTAGATAATCTAGGGAAACTGGCATTATAGACCTTGGTTCTTAACATATTTAACTTATATCGGCAACATTGGCTAAAACAAAAGGTGCACTTTACAGCATCTGTTGTGACGACGAGACAGTTAAGTTAAAACGTGGAATAATTTATCTGTGATAGGGATGGTCGAAACAGGTTTTTTTTAAAGAACAGGTACAATTTGTTCCAGATCATAAAAATACATGTTCCGAGAAAACTACTTTGACCTGCTTCGGAACCATACTTGCTCTGAGCTGTTTTGGAACCATACTTACTCGAAGGTGTTTACTTGTTTCGTTGTTGCATTTAAACCGTTTTAGTTCCAAACGGTTCCGGAGCAATATTTGCTTTGCACTGCCCGTCTGTTTCGTTGCATTGCAATCACTGTTTTTACCATTGTTTTGCTCGGTTGCCGGTGCCCGCAATAACAGCTAAGTTTTGTATGTCATAAACAGGTCAATGCAGATATCTCTTTCAGTAGACCTTAAACTTATCTTGGATTGGGGCGCCAAAAATCTTGCTTACTTTAATGCCTCGAAAACACAGCCATGTTCGCTGAAGCGAAAAAAAATACTCATTCCTTACATATGAGCGGTCAAGTTCTGCAGAACTAAGAGTCTTTCAATTTTGTCGGCGTTACTTTTAAGAAAAACCTAAACTGGCACATACACATTACATCCATTGCCTCGGCAGTTTCAAAAAAGCTTGGAGTCCTTTTTCGAGCCAGAAAGTATTTCTCTTCTTCCAATCTGTATACTCTGTATGTATCCCAAATCAGACCCTCTTTAGAATATGGTTTTCATGTCTGGGAAATGGCGTCCCCTACAACACTTAGCATTCTGGACTCCATTCAAAGAAGAGCCGTTCGTATTTTTAATGATTCCACGCTCACAGAAAGGCTTCCTTTTCTTGCCCACCATCGAGCTGTAGGGGTTCGCTCTTCTTTAGATATTTTCACGGCTTCTGCTCAAAAGAGTTGGTCAGTATAATTCCTTCTTTGGCAGCTCCCAACAGAGCAACACGTAGTGCAACTTTTATGCATATTTTTACAATTCAATTAGAGAGACCCCGAACTTTCCGCTTTCTTCGTTTCTTCATCTCCGAGTGTCAAGACTATGGAACTTGTCCCCGCAGAAGTTTTTCCTTCTTCTGGTCCATAGCTATAAGGTGTATTTCACTATATGTTTTAGCTATACCAAGTTTTATTTAAATAAAAAAAAATGATTGGAAAATAAAGGGAAAATCCCTATTCCAAAACTGACGCAATTTGCACAAAAACATAATTACTTTGTAAATAGTGCAAAATGTAAATAGCATGTACTCAAATTAAAATTAAAATTTGTGTTTACCTATAAATAATATTAAATTCTGGTAATATTAACACAGGTAATTTATAATATTCAGCCTACAATAAATATTAAAAACCTTTTGTTGATGGCAAATTAAACTAATCTCATAATGAAACAAAGGAAAATAATGTAACAGTAAATTGTATTAAAATAAACAATGAAATTATTTGAAAATGCCGAAGGGTACAAACGATGTTGTTTTATTATTTAGAGTATTATTTTTAAAAAACTGTTTTTTTTTATTTAACAAAAAAATAAATTCACAAGTTGTTATTATTTAATAAAAAATGTATGGTATGTTAAAAAGGCAGCTTAGACTTCCATGATTCTTACCTAGCGTGTTACAGAAGACTGTTTAGTCATAGGTGTACAGTACCCTTTATCCATTTAAGTGTAGTAATAATATTTCATTTTATACTGTACTATAATATGTCATTGTCTGGATTCATCTGAGTGGGAAAAATAGTCAATTGCAATACTGGGTCCGGGGAATTTTCCCTAACCCTATTTCTGCTATCTAATTCCAACTTTCTACCAAGCGCTTAGCGGCTCGCATTAAATTATTAATCTTTATTTGGTTAAACATATTATTTTTAGGTTTTAGCAATCGGATAAAAAAGTTCTATCTTGCTTAAATGGCAGTAAAGCTTTCTGGTTCCAAATGAAAAACCAACCATTGGCCCAACAATTTGCTGCCAATTCTACACTTTATCCTCCTATTATTCTTCCTCTTCCAACAGTTGTCCCTGTTTCTCAAAAAAATGTTCGATATAGTTTTTAAAGTCAAACAGATCAAGCGTATTCTTTCTTCTCTTAATACTAAAAAATCGTCTAGGCTGGATGGCATACCAGCAATCGTCTTAAAAAATGTGTATTATCAGGTCTGGCATGATGGGCTTCTTAACAAACTTCCTTCTTACGGTCTTCTACCTAAGCTTTGCTCTTGGCTTTCCAGTTTCCTTTCTAATCGACTTTATATCAGTTAGTGTAGATGGTCATTCTTCCAGCTTCTACCAAATTAATGCTGGGTGACCCAGGGCTCAGTGCTGGCACCCACGCTGTTTCTTCTACACATTAAGGATCTTCTTTCTTTCACAATTAATCCCATTCATAGTTTTGCTGTCGATAGTACCCTCCACTCTAGTATTCAATTTCTTAAGCCACCATGAAATTCTGATTTGGAAAAAAAAAACGCAGGTCAATGCAGATCTCTTTCACAAGACCTCAAACTTATCTTGAATTGTGGCGCCAAAAATCTTGTTCAGTTTAATGCCTCAAAAACGCAGTCATGTTCGCTGTCGCGAAAAAAGTACAAAGTGTACAGATTGGAAGAAGAGAAATGTTTTCTGGCTGGCTTTTTTGAAGCTGCCGAGGATATGGATGTAACGACTCTTTGTTTTGCAGAACTTGGCCGCTCCTATGTAAGGGATGCTCATCCCTTACATATCTGCCGAGTATATCAAAAACAGAAGCGGACCCAGTATTGAACCTTGCGGTACACCTGATACTACAGACAACAAAGATGACATTTGCTCCCGCAGCACCACACTCTGTGCTCTTTCGGAAAGGTAGGAGTCAAAAATTTTTACCGCAATGTTATAAAAATTTTTAGTGAGGCAAGCTTGGCACAAAGCAGTTATGGTTTAAAGTTTCGATAATTAGATAATTATTTTGATTTTAACCCATGTAGACTGTTTTTAAATAAAATATAAAATAACAACCATTTTATATACAAATATTTTATATATGTTTAAATAAATAAAAGTAAAAAATCATTGACACCACATATATTTAATCTTTCAAAATGACAAAAACGTGAATCGAAAATGCTTATAACGATGTCATCTTTAAATATAATGGTTTTCTCTTATAACAAAGTGCTTGTATGCCTGTCGAACATAAAATGTTTATCGAATTTTTAAAATAATTATAAACGTGTGTTTTTATTCAGGTAAAGTTAATAATTAATAGAAAAAAACGAACACAGTTAAAATAAATAGTTACAAAAAACGTAATATTTTAAAATGGATTTGGGACTTTATTTAAAAAGCAATGAAAAGGAATTAACGACCAAAAATAAATAAAATGTGTCCCAAATTTTCGATGCTTGTTTTAAAAAAATCTCAGTATTTAAAATTTATAGAACGAAGCCTTAAAGGGCTGTCCTAATGCTTTACCCATGCCCTAAAGGCGATTTGAGGTATTGTTTAAATATTAATTATTAGGTTAAAAGTTGTGGCAAAAAACTTAATCTTTTAGCAAATAAGGCTCATATTTTATTATTATTATTTTCATTTTTACTTATCAGATGTCAATAAAAGCTGGCTTTATTAGACTTAAGTAAAAGCCATATTATAGTTGCAGCTGGACATTTTCTGTGTAATACTTTGATTGTTTACGTATATTTACATAACTTTTAATAAAAAGCAACACAAAACATTATTTGGTCTTATTAGCTTGTTATCCTGCTCATCTGTATAAAATCAAAATACCTTCAAATCAATGTGAAACTTGTAATGTTAGTTGTGATCTAGATCAGGGGTCTCCAAACTACGGCCCGAGGGCCACATCCGGCCCGCGGACAGATTTTGTCCGGCCCGCGGAGAGCTAGCATACTTGAAAACTCCTTTAAGAGAACAAATAATTTTTATAGCAAATTAAATTTAGTTTACTGAAGTATTCTAATTTTATGTTGAATAATTACTAATATGACATCTACATTGATATGGTCATGGGCTAACTCCGCTAACTCATAACATTCTTGTAGGCTTATTGTTATTGTTTTTGTGATAAGTTGGATAAAGAAACACAGAATTGTAATGAGTAAAGACATGTATAATATGCAGAAAATTTAAGTTCAGTATATAATAACTAACAAATTATTGAAATGATTCCAACTAACATTTTATACATTTTAAATAATCACATAACTTATAACAAACATAATGACATATGAAAAACTAATGAGATTTATGTAATTGAGATTTTCCACTGACAATAGTTTGTTGTTGTGGACTAATTTTACTTGTACCAATTATTAAAAGAGATTTAAGATGCTCATCAGTTAATTTCGATCTGTAAACATTTTTTGTGTACTTCATTTTGGAGAAGGTTTTCTCACACAAATAAGTAGTACCAAAAACAGAAAACAGACCACGAGCAAATTTATGCAAATTATCAAATTGTGTCAGTGGAAGACTCTTATAAAATTCCAACAAAGATGAGTTTTGATATTTGTTCTTAATTATATCACTGCATTGTAGATCAATCATTTCCATTTGAAGTTCCGGGGCTAGGGTTTCAATGTCAGTATCAAAAGGATTCTGAAAAATCTTAATTTGATTCGCAATGGCATCAAAGTCCGAGAAACGAGTATCAAAATTTATCTTCAAAGCACTCAAAGTTTCGATTGCAAAATCGATAGGAAATTCAGTCTCAGTAGTGTGGCTGAATATTTCACATGTTTTAAAATGTGAAAAACATTTACTTCGTAGTTGTGATTGAAACAGTCTCAATTTCTTCCGGAATATTGATATTAGTGTATAAATCAGGAGATGCTGGTTTTCCCTTGCAATCCCAAATTCAGTTCGTTCACATGTTTTGTCAAATCAACATAGAATGCTAACTTCCACAGCCATGCGTTGTTTTGTAATTCAGTAAGAGGGCGATGCTTTTCATTAAAAAAAATTTCGATCACTGCTCGAGTTCAAAAAGCGCTGAAGGACTTTCCACAACTAAGCCAGCGTACGGCAGTATGATAAGGTAAGTCAGTTTCTCCAATCTCTTCAATAAATTGTCGGAATTGTCGGTGATTCAGCCCAAAAGATCTGATAAAATTAACAGTTGATATGACTGGTTTCAGAACGTCAGACATATCCAAACATTTTCCGCACAAAGACTGTTGATGAATGATACAATGTAAGAGTAATGGTTTTGAACCACCGTCATTTTCTACAGCCTTTGACACAAAAGCGACCACTCCTTTATCTTTCCCACTCATGTTTTTGCCTCCATCAGTTGTAATACATTTCAAGTTTTTCCATCGAAGGTTCTTTTGATTAATGGCCATTTCAACTCCTTTAAAAATATCTGTACCAGTAGTTGTGCCATGAATACTATACATATCAAGAAGTTCTTCGTGCACTTCATAGCTTTTATCTACTCCTCGAATATAAATCAACACCTGAGCAGTATCTGACACATCCGTTGACTCATCCAAGGCCAAAGAAAACCACTCAAAATGTCCATTTTTGTCGAGCAGTTGAGAGGATATATTTTCAGCGATGTTTTCTACCCTTCGAGCCACAGTGTTTTCTGACATACTGACAGTTTTTAATAAATTTACCTTTTCAGGGCACATTTATTCGGCTACTGCAATTATGCATTCTTTGATCATTTCTCCATCGGTGAATGGTTTTCCACGTTTTGCAATTTCAAGAGCCACACGAAAGCTGGCACGAGTTGCAGCCTCTTGTTCAGTTTTGAGTTTTGTAAATGAAGATTGCTGCGATTTCAATCCGCGCTGCATAGCTTCGAACTTTTCTGTCCGCAAACTTCCTGTATATTTTGAGTAATTTTGAAAATGTTTTGTTTCATAATGACGTTTAATGTTATATTCTTTGAGAACGGCTATGCTTTCATTGCAAATCAAACATAGCGCCTTGTTACTGGACTCAATTACGAAATACTGAATGTTCCACTGATCTTTGAATTTTCTGCATTCACTATCAATTTTTCGCTTCTTCTCCATACTACTAATTCACACACAAAAACAACAATTCAAATCAAAATACTGTTATAAAGATGTCTTAAATTTAAACACGCACAAACACGTTTTAAGGAGGTATGCAATATTTTATTTAACAACAGTGTCATAGGAACTGACTTGTGGTTGCGCCACTAGCCTTCTTATATATTCCAATTACTGCCATCTAGAAGTGAGTGGAAGACACCAGAACTTTCTCGAACCAACGAGATTATTCTGTACGTGCTATTAGCGCCATCTGTTAGCGATAGAAGGTACTACCTATTTCCGCTTGTGTCCACCAGATGTCGTGTCACGTTACTCCTCATGGCTCGTACTTTTACGACTAATCTAGAAATTAAGATAATTGACAGGAAAATTAATTTATGCAGTGTTGCCGTTTTGGATTTGTCCGATTTGGTACCTTTTTTAAACGTTGTGTACTTTTTCGGACTTTTTTTTCATCAGTGGACTATTTCACTTCTTACCACCGGCAACAATGATAATATGGTTTTGGCCCTCGGTTTACTGGAGTAATCAGAAAGGGCCCTGAGGCTGGAAAGTTTGGAGACCCCTGATCTAGATCATATATTCTTTCATTGTAACACATACATAGCCGAGACACAAGTTATTTAGTGTTTTAATCAAAGAGTGTAAAGCTGTTTGTCCTGTTAACATTCTTAATCTTTTAGCCCTAGAGAGCACAAAAGTAAATAATGCATTGATTGCTTTTTTGAACAAAATAAACTTAAAACTATAAATTACTTTTATGTATATTTGATGCTTTTTGATAGTCTAACCCAATTTTTATTCTAAGCTCTAGTGTATCTGTGTCTCTTAAATATGGATATTTACTGCCTTTTATGAAAAATAATCTGTAAAATTTTTCCTTGCAGCTTCTAATAAAGCAATATAAGTTGCGTTACACACCCTCTGAAAAAGCCCTGAATTTCTTACTTTTTCTGCTTCTTTCTTCATAATGTATAAACCTTGGAATTAAAGCTGCAACAGTTTCCAAAAAGATTGTATTTCTCTTTAGAGCGTAAAAATATTTCCCTGCTTTTGATCTGTACTTTTTGTATGTATTCCAAATCAGGCTCTACATGGAATTTTGTTTCCATATCTGGGCATTGGCTTCTCCCACAACTCCTATCATTCTGGGTTTTATCTAACGAAAAACCATTTGTCCTTTTAATAATCTCACTGTCACTAAAAAATTTTCCCCTTCTAGCTAACCGACAAGCTCTAGTGGATCTGTGTCTCTTAAATAGGTATATTTACTGTTTTTATGATAAATATTTTTTAATTTTTTTTCCCTTGCAGCTTCTTATAAAGCCACATGAGTTCCGAGGAGAAGCCTTAAATTCCTTCATTTGTCTGCTTCTTTTCCTATAATGCATAAACCCTTTCTATTACCTGACGAAGTGTTTTCTTTTTTTCCAAATCTTGGATTTCCTATTAATAAGCTAAGTACGTCACACTTTTATTAGCATTTCTGCTGAGATTAAAAAAATAATAATAATAATAAAGATTATTTAAAATTTCCTTTTTACTTATTATTAAAAACATGTACAAGATGTCCGGTTATAAATGGAACCCCCCATTAAGTATTTAGTATAAAAGTTTAGTGGTTCAAAACAAATTTTTAAAAAAACTTGCTTTTACCTATGCAGGGTGTATCAATAATCTGGACGTGGTCCTATCTTATTTTAAATAAGTCCCCTATTTCTTTTTGTTTGAGATTTGCATTCTCCTAAAAATTTTAAACACATTTTATGTAGCATACCCTACGTCTGACTTTAATATAAAAAACTATAAGCCTTATCATAATCACTATTATGCTATATCGCTATGTTTATTTATTTCATCGATTAGCCATAAAGTTTGACATATCCGTCAAATTACTTTTTTCACACTGACAGTTTTAATTATTTGGTAAAATTATTATTTAACTATGGGTTATTTCGAAAAAAAAAAAAAAGACATTTATAAATTTTATGTTAAGAGTAATTACAGGGTTTCCCATTTTAATTGCTCAGTAAAATTGTTAAAACTTAATAAAACTAACCTTTTTTTACACTTAATTACAATTCACTATTTGGGGTTTACTATAACATACGATCTATCCAAACTTTTAAAAATTACGTCTTTTAGGTAAGTGCCATTAACTTTAATGCACTTTTCAAGATTTGACAAGAAGTGATTCATGACAGAAAGGAAAACCTGATCTATACACTGGACCTCTTCAGGAATTTGGATTTTAAGATCTTGGATGTATTCTGAACGAGTTGCAAGACCTTTGACCTTAAATAGCCCCACAAAAAAAGTCTAAAGCAGTTAAGTCCGGGGACCTTAAAAGCCAATTTAACTCCCCAAATAGTGAAATAAGTTGGCCATTAAACACTTCTCGCAGAACTCTTTTAGAGTTTTTAGCGGTATGTACTGTCGCTTCATCTTCTTCTTTTGTGTTACTCTTGAAGTTTTTACGCAAAAACTCGTTAAAAACTAAACATTAAATTATGTGTTCAAACCTAATAATGCTTTATTAGAAAAATGACCTTTTACGAAAATCAATTTTTCCTAGTTTTGTGACAGGTGCCTATTCGATTAATAATATGTTGATTTAAATCCCAAAGGTCATAAAAGATAATAATATAAAAAAAACGAACTGACTTATCTCATATAGAATTTATTTTATTATTACAATAGGTAGTTAGGAACCTAAAAAAATTTTTTCTTTTAAAAAGGTTTTTTCTTTTAATGTCAAATTCGGAAGGGGGACAAAATTTTTAAAAAAATTGAAAATTTGTTCGACTTCAACCGATTCTAATAAACTAGGTTTGTTTAAAAAGAGTTTTTTTTCCAAGGGGTGAATTAAAAATTGGGATTTAAAAAAATTATTTTTTGTTTTATTTTTTTCCGATCTGATTTTGTAACGTTAGAAATTTTGTCATTTTTTTAAAATAATTTAAATAAAAAGGCCAATTTTTTAATTAAAGCTATTTAAAAAGTTATAAAAAGTTAAAAAAAATCGGGAAAAAGCATTTTGATATTTAATTAGTTCTCGAAATTGCCAAAAAAATGCATACTTGTATTCGCTATTTTTTTGCAGTCAGATAAACAACGCGGCTTTTTAATCAGATCCTAACAAAACCATTTGTTTTCTGCAAATTAAATAATATCAAAATATCTTATTATTTGTTTATTATAATTTATTAACAGCATTCTAATTACAGGCTCGTGGATAAAATAGCTGATTATTATCTACGGACTTTGGCTATTGTATCTTCATTGTGCTGGAATGGTTTTCACCCATTTCCAGTTCCTCCTAAACGGTTTTTCTTGGTAAAATAAGATTAATTTTTAAAAATTTCTTTAAAAACTATTAACAACACTATACTAATAATAATTTTAAACAAATTTAAATTATTGGTTTGACAAAAGCATTGTCATTTTTTGACGTCTTGTTTCTGTAATTTTTGACATCCCGGCACTTTTGATTAAACCGCGTTGTTTATCTGACACCCTTAAAATAGGTAAAAATGGAGTAATCAGTTTTTGGCAAACTAACAATTAACATATCGAAATGCGGGTTTCACCAGTTCTTTAACTTTTTTTAGTTCTTTGGGCTTATAAAAATAGTCCATTGTATTTAAATTTTGAAAAAATTGCCAAACTTTATAACTTTTACACAAATCAGTCTCTGGGATAAAACAAAAAATAAATTTATTATACCAATATTTAATCCCAAATTTTAAAAATTTACAAAAGGTTAACGAAAAAAAAACGCCCTTTTAAAAGGTTAAAAACGTTTTTTTATTTTACATAGTTTGTAAAAAAAATATTAAGCGACTTAAGTTAAATGGATTTTAATCCGGGTTTTAATTTGTTTTAGTTTACCCTCTAGGGAAAATTAGAAACTTAAAATAATTTACTTTTTTGAGGCGGTTTTTAAAATTTTTTTTCCGGGAAAGTTGGATAAATGTTCTTAAGATATAGCAGGAGGACGACCATATCAGGACACCCTGTATAAGTATAAAAAAGTTAAAAAAAATTAAACTTTTAACGTTTATGCTGAACTTATTTTTTCCAAACGTCAAATAAAAAAGTTGAGGGGTTATTACATTTATAACCGGACACCCTGTACCTACTTATTTGGTTTTTACATGTAATATCAATTTATTGTATAAAACTACTATTTTGACTAGTTTATGTGGGATTTCTTCCAAAGTATACTGGTCCGCGGTCTGGACAAACAGATATGAGGGTGAACTGGGATTCTCTGCGACTGTATGATAGCGAATATCCGCCAAAATAAATTGGCTATAAATTTTCAGATAGAAATTGGTTTAAGTCTCCCCTGATGGTTTGTTTAAAGGGAAAAGCCAGTGGAAGAGCTCGTTATAAACGGCGGTCTTAAAGTCATTAAGTATCCACTTTCGGTAGGGATATATTACTTAATAAATAATAAATATCAATAACCGATTCGAAAAGTTCATTCAGAGTTTATCGTGGGTGTGGAAATTAATGATTAGTTAGTATTTTATAAAGTTTAAATTAAACTTAGGGGTATTTTTGTTTTCTTGTTAAAATATTATTTTTAAAATATGACGCGGGCTGTGTAAATGTGATGATTCAGGGTTGTTTTTTTTTTATTTTGCCGTACCTTATTATTAATATTTCGATTAGAATACGCAGGTACTAAAAATTATTAATAAGAAAATGTTGTTTAAAAACTGTACAGTAGTGTACAGCCAACTTTCAGGAGATTCCTCATTGAAAAACATCAAAAGAGTTTTCATAAATATGGGTCCAAAAATGCATAGTTTTCAATATACAGGGTGGTATTTTTTAAAAATAGGTGTTTATAATAATCTTACATAACCAGCAGTTTTTTTTAAGGACATGGCACACATAGCATGGGATTGTGGCTCTTTAACGAGTTTTTTTTAAATTTTGGTATTTTGTTTCTAGGATCAATAGGAACATCTTTTAAATGGAAGATTTTTGTACATGCCTATAAGGTGGCCCAAAAATGTCACTGACATGTTTAAGCTTAACTGTCTAATAATTTCAATAAAAAGAGTGAAATTTCGTCTAAATTCAATGAAATAATATGTTTATATATTTGCTTAGCGTTAAAATATTTTGATTTAACATTTAACACATACAGGGTGGTCCAGTATCGAATAATGGATTATGCCAACTAAAATGTTATTATCGTGATATACTTGTATATATTTTCAGAATTTATACATTTTTTAAATTAGCGTTAAAATACTTTGGTTTATTGTCCCAAAAATACAGCAATATTTAGAATTAAAGATTTTTTTTGGTTTGTTCCTACAGGATATTTTGTGACATAAAAAGTGAAAATACACAAAACATAAAAATCACAAATCTGCACATTTTACTGAAATTTTAAAAAAAAGTATAATAAAATTAAGGATCTCATAACTAACAAATAATGTTCGTGTACACTTACAGAATAAAGTATCTAGGAGGTTTTATTCACCATCATGTTTCCTGGATTTACCTATATTTTTTGAATAGGTCGTTATAAAATTGTTTGCCGCGCAAAAAATAGCTGGTATAAAATTATTTATTAATAATTCAATATTGTTCATTAAATTTTTTATTAATTTATATAATTATTAGCTTAAAATTTTAAAAATGCAAAATTATCTCGTTTTTTTAACTTAGAGCACAAGAAACTGGCAAAAAAGTAAAAATCTAAAGATATATACAAAAAGATCACGAAATTAACATATTACTTGGCATAAACATGTTTAGTTTTCCGATACTGAAGCACTTTGTGTTGAATAGCAAATCATATTTTTTAACTCTAAGCAAGTATGTAAATAATTTTTTTGGTGGATTTAGATGATAAGTCAGACTTTTAAGGCGTTGAAATTAGTATTAAGAAACAAGGAAGCTTAAACTTCTCAGTGATTGTTTGCTATATAATTTAGTTCTTCTTCTTCTTCTTCTTCCTGGGAGCCGTCTTTTACTACCGGAGAAAGCGCAGCCTCTTGGACTTTTTGTGCCCAATCTCCCATTGTCTTTTATACCAATGCTTCCATTAGTCTTGTTCCTTCTACAAGTCTGTATAACCCCGAGACTGGTTGTTTGATATATTCCTGTGGGTTCATTTTCGGTTGCCCAAATAGTGCCTGTCTTTTGTGACTTAATGCTTCACATTCATGCAGTATGTGGTAGGCTGTTTCTTCCCCCTCGTCGCACATTCTGCAACTTGGGTCCCCATTGTATGAGCCTATCTTGTGTAGGTGCCCTCTTAGGTTATCGTGCCCTGTTAGCAACCCTACTGTTATGCGAAGTCTTTTCCTACTTTTTTTGAGTAGTTATCCCAGTATTCCTTGTGTTTGTTTCGGATCCATTCTCTTGTTTGCCCTCGTGCTGTGGTTTTGGTTACTCCAAGGGCAGGTTCTGGTGAAAAGTATGGTGTGGATGATCCATGTCTTGCTAGACCATCCGCTTTTTCGTTGCCTTCTATTCCCGAATGTCCTAGTACCCACAGGAGAGTTACCCTGTTGCGTTCTCCCAGGACCTCCAGTTCTTTTTGGCATTCCCATGTCAGCTTGGACGTCACCTTGGGGTTTACTAGTGCCCCTAGTCACGCCTGGCTGTCTGTTATTATGCAGGTATGCTTGTTTTTGTAAGCCCTCCTGTTATTTTCTTTTGCACAGTGCAGTAAAGCATATATTTCTGTTTGAAATACAGTACTGTGTGTTCCTAGTGGAATGAAGAATTGTCAATTCCTCATTTGACTGTACACACCCGTTCCAGTTCCCTGCCCGGTTTTGGAGCCATCCGTATACCAGATGATGTCTCCAACCGTGCCGGAGAGATCGGGTTGCTGCCACTCACTTCGATCTGGAATTTTTATCTCGAAGTTTTTGTTGAATAAGTATTAGGGAATCATCTGGCCTGTTCTCTCGTCCAGGATGTTGCCGCCAACCTGACTTTTTATGTTGTTGTGTCCCAAACTAGCGTAGACATCAGTTGTTTTTTGTTGCAGTCGGAAGTAGCTCATTCTTGCCTCTCCCATCGCTATGGGGTTAAGTGATGAAAGGTCTAAGAGACATTCCATGGCTGCTGTTGGTGTTTAATTGCTCCTGTTATAGCTAAGCAAGCAAGTGTCTGTACCTTGGCCAGTTCTGTAACAGCAGTTCTTTGTCGCATTTTTGTCCACCATACCAGTGATGCGTATGTTATCATAGGCCTTACCACCATGGCGTATAACCAATAAACCACGTTTAGTTTAAAGCCCCATGTTTTCCCATGAGAGCGTCTGATTAACAAAAGAGTCATCTCCGCTTTCTTTCTTGTTTTCTGAAGATGTTGGTTCCAGGTAAGTTTAGAGTCTAGGATGACACCCAATAATTTTACCTCTCCCACCATCTTGAATGCTTCACCTCGTAGGTTCAGGGGTCCTAAGCCCTCTAGATTTGTCCTATTGGTGAAGGCAACTATGGCTGATTTGAAAGGGTTTATGTTTAGTCCCTTCTTTCTCGTCCATCTGGTGACTGCATTTAGGGCCTGTTGCATTTTATCCCTAACAGTGTTGTTACATTTTTCTTGGGCCATAATGACCAGATCGTCTGCGTATCTCAATGTTTGGTGCTCTTCCAGTTGAAGGACATTTAGTAAGTCGTCCATAACAAGGTTCCACAGCAGTGGGGACAGAACTCCCCCTTGCCTCACATCCTCACTCAACCCGAGCTACAAGAGTTTCTTCAAGAATTAAAGTATATACTGATCTGCTCTTAAGCATGCAGTCTATCCACCTGCAGCTTGTTGCGTCGATCCCTCTGCGCCTGAGATAGATATGAGGGACGTGTTGTTAAACGTTCTTCTACATCTAGGAAGGCACACATATATCATTTAGTTACTTTATTAGTTGTGGTTACTTATTTCAAAAACGAGCAATTATTGATGTATAGTGTTTTTACATTTTTAATGTAGAATTGAATAAAAAGTCAAAATTTGACAAAATACACAAAGCGTTTTATTTAAAAAAATATTCTTAACAATGAAACCTCTGTTTAATGTTCAAATCATTAAAAATAACATTTTAAAATTCCCCATCGTTCAAAAAATTGAATCAAGGTCAAAGGTAAAAAAAATGGATTTTTTGCGATTTTCTTTAAAACTGTAAGTTTAATCGTAATATTACTTTTAACAAAAATTGTATATCAAAAAATAATCTTTTAAAAAGGTATTAATATTTTGTTTTCTCAAAGCCACCGTTTCGGATATATCACGATTCGAAAAGTTGTAAGCGTCATTGTATGCATAAGTACGTCACGTATATACATCTCTGTAGCTGATTTAGTTTAAGGTGCTGAAATTTTTTACAAAATAATTTAACTTTAGAAGAAGTAATTACCAATGGAATTTGCTTTCTTCTTACGGAGCTCCTAAAAAACTACCTGCTTAGATAAGTATCGATATACGTGTTTTGTTAAAAACACTCGAAATAAAAAACAGGTGCAATTAGCTTGTTTTTCTCCAACTTTAGATGCTGCTCATCAACATGTCTTCGGTGTATATTACCAAGTTTAAGTGTGGCTTGGTGACCAGCTAGCCCCAAAAGATTGAGATTGGAAGTTGGTTGATAATACATTAGAACCAATTCAGACTTTACTCCCACCTGCGCCGAAAAAATCTGCTAAATACATTTATTTGCAACTGTAAAAAGGGATGCAGTGCTAAATATGGTGGCAAAAAAGTTGGACTGTTTTGTTCTCTGACATGCACGAATTGTCAATGCCGGTCGAGTTCTAATGTTGAATCACCACTAGCAAAGGATTCGTTTGATACTGACGAATAGACATGCGATACATCGCTATTAAAGCAATTCACTTACACCCTGAATAAAGAAGAAGAAGGAGATTAAGAAGAAGAAGAAAAAGAAAAAAAGAAGAAGAACAAAAAGAAGAACGACAACAAGAAGTAATTGAAGATTATGAATCGGACGAATACATTATTCTACTGTTATTTAATTTTCATCGCTTTTATCCATTTCAACCATTGTGCAAATATCTGTTATTATTCTAAAGTTTCCAATTAAACAGAATCACAACAAACCTTTGAAATAAGCATACAATGACACTTACAACTTTGTTTTAACGTAATTTTACGATAAAACTTACCGTTTTAAAGAAAATTGCGAAAAACCCATTTTTTTTTACCTAGGGTCAAATTTTGTTTACGTACCGGAACGATGGGGAATTTTAAAATGTTATTTTTAATTATGTTTTCAACAATTTTACTTACTTTCAGCTTGATGTAAATTTATGTACCCTTACTCTTATTTTTTGGTACAATTTGACCGAACTAAAGAACCAAATCTTCATAACAATCGATATATTTGGCCAACTTATTTTTTTTATGTTTATTATAAACGCCAGTAAACAGCATAAATAACGCCTTTCAAAACGTAAATAAAAACTCCTTAAAAACTTTAATTTGTACAAAATCCAAGTAAAACAAGAACAGAAATTTTCCGTCGTATTAAAATGTAAGTTTTTCCTTTCGTGCAATAAGTTAAGCTTAGCCGGGAAACGTTGTAAAGCTGGAAAAATATCGCCAAAGTCAGTTTCCATTCTCTCAAGTAAAGTTTACTTTAGCGAACAAATTGCCAGTAAAACTGACAGTGTAAACAGAAGGTTAATGATTTTTAGAGAAAAATAGGATTGTTTTGGTTCATAAGAAAAAGCAGATGATCTTGAATGGTATAAGTTTTTTAGTATAGAGGGTGAAACAACTTTGAATCTTACCAATGGGATCTTGTAAACAGTAAAAGATAAAACAAAGGTTAAATTAGGATTAAGAATAAGTTACGTGTTTCAGTGCTGTGTTATTTATTATTTAAAAATTTTATATATTTATTCAATTTTCTGTTATTTGTTTTTAATTTTGCTAACTTAAAATCGCTAATTTGGGGAAATTCTTGTATTGATTTCTAAGAGTTAATGCAATAAAGTAAAAATAATAACTTAAGATTTTCTTTGAGGGTCTGTGAATAGTTAACTTTCAAAAAGTAATCGCATAATTCTAAAAAAAAAAATAAAATAAACTTATTTTTCCATTATCAAATTACTCGTTAATAAAAATCAAGGCGATCACTATCTTCTGCTTTTCGAAAATTTTTAAAATTTAACCTTACTGAGGGGTTAAAAATTCCCGAAAAAAAGATTACATTATAATATATTAATGCATACGAGAACAATAAATATCTTTTTTTCCCATCATATCAAAGAAAAATTAGGTATATTCATAATAAAAAGGATTTTAAAGTTTAGACATATTTTCTAATGTAAAAGCCTTTAAAGGAGTAAGATTTAACCAAAATCTACTAAAAGGACTAGGATGAGCAGGGTTGTTGGCTATAATTCAATAAGCGCTCTGGAGCCTAGGCATTAAAATTCTTAAATGTGATTTTTTATTATTTTATTGCAGTTAAAAACATGATTATATTGTTAAATAAAGTTCCCATTAACCTACATTTTACTTTTAGTTAAAAACACGGAGCTAAGGATAACAAGAATAGCGATGGCAATCCCTAATAATTTTTTATGATAGGAAATAAAAATGAAATAGCAATATATTAATTTGTTTTCTTATGTCAATAAATTTAATTTTATTTGCACTACAATATAATACATAACAAAAATAAAATAAAAATAATTTATAATAATAAAAATATTGTAATAAACATCAAAAAATATTTTTAACAAAAACATCCACATATAACTATACTAATTATAATAATTATTATCCTAAATTCAAATTAAACCATAAAATTTTTTTGTAAGCACTTAGAATTTCCGTTTTTTTTTTCTATTTTTTGATGAATTTTTAATCAATTCTTTTTATGTTTATTTTTGCCAGCTTCTCTTTGTTTGTTTAATTTGTTTGGTTTTTGTTCCGCTCTATTAACTTTAAATTTTGGTAACAACTTTTATCACATTTATTAGCTTCTACTATCAAATTAACCCAATATAACACCCTATAAACCCCAGTAATAACTATTTTGGGGTTGAACGGGTTAAACAGCGACTTAAGTAGCTGACTTATAAGTCATTGTCACCGATATACCGGTGACTTAAAAATCGCCATTAAGCTCATCTCTAATAAGCATAGTACGAGAGCTAGCCACGAATTCTACCTTACTCAGCGGTCTTACCCAGGGTGTGTATTTATCCTTTCCTAAATTTATTAATTGAGATATGGAGATTTAAGGATATTTAAAAATGTCTCATCTTTACGTTTGTGGCGCCCCTTAAGTTACGGCGCCTCTGGGCTGTAGCCAAACAGCCCATAGGGTTAGTATGGCCCTGAGGATGAGACAATATAGGTTTTTCATGCAAAAATTACATACAAGTCTTTATTATTTTTTTTCTTACCTTCCCTGTAGGGTTTTTTCCTACCAAAGCTATTAATAAATAGTTTTTTGAGAGTGTTATTTATTTTTTAATTTTTGGGGATCTCTTGACCCATTTAGAGGGTTTAAGTGTGCCAGTTGGAGCTTCCGTCTCCCCTCCTTACAGGAGCTCTTTTCCCCACCCCTGACGCACCCCCGGCTCAGTCGGGGTGAGGCTCTCTCTCCCGATACGTGGGCTCCCCTCTGTTTAAAGCTCCATTGGACTCCATTTTGGTGTAAGACCTTCCTCTCCCTCGGGAAAAAGGGTGAACTCCCCTTGAAGGATAAGGGTTTCCCAAAAATTGTTGGTCAAATTACAGTTTTACATTTTTACATTCTCTATACCTTTTTCTAAAAAAATAAAAATAATCTTTAATTTTTTATTTAAAAACTTAGTAACAATTAACAATTAAAAGTTAATCATGAATAATAAACAAAAGCACAGTAAATTTTTAAAATTTTTGGCCCGAGAAAACAAAAATTTAAGCCAATGCCCTTTAAAAGAGAAATTTAAAACAACGAGCATGATTCCAAAACGGCTTAAAAAAGTGAATAATAGGAAGAAAGGTATAAAAATTTTTTTAACCTCAGGAAAATTTCAAATACTCATAATTTAAATTTTTGTTTATGAAAAAAAAACTCCTGGATGAATATTTAAACCCTCAAAATTAAAATAAATCCAAAAAATAAAAATACAAACTCAAAAAAAAAAACATATTGCATTCCAATTAATGTAATTGTAACGATGGATTAAATACAAAAGACGATATGAAAAAAAATTTCGCACACAAAAGTAAACATTCGTGTAGTAAGTCCCAACAAAGTCAAGATATTTCTTTGTCCTCGGTTATCGTAATTTCAAATGGGGAATATCAGGGCATCACACACTCTATTCCTCCCAAGCCCCGATTTCCTTTTTTTAGAAACATATTTTTGCCAGTTGTCAAAATTTCGTTATAACCCTTTTTTCCCCTGTAGCCAGAACTTCTGAAGGTGACCCTATTAAATATATTATGTTTTTGTTTACATTCCCGACCCTACCATTTTAAATTCATTAAAATGGCAATGGTATGGTGGAGTCTAAAATTTTTGTCCTGGTTTAAAAATTTATCAAGGAATTTTTTTTCATTAGGGGGTTTTGCGCGTTTCCAATTTTATCTTTCATTTTTCTGGAAATTAATGTTTCTTTATTCAACCCTTCGATCATTCTGCTTTTTCCCAAAATTTTCTCGGGGTTTCTTCTATAAACCAAATGGTAAAGCATTTCCATGATTATTAATGACTTTGGTGGAAGATTCGGAACAGCTGAGTTTTAAGCCAGTTTTTCGAAGTTTTCCTGTTCATATTGTCATGATAATCCCCATCTTTAATCCACTTTTAAATATTAGATCCGCGCCCTTGATACCAAGCCATCTTTGGTTCCGGCGTGGACCACAATATAACGTTGACCTTAAAAAATATAAGTTAACTTAATTTTTTCTTAAACATCAGAAATAGGTAATGTTCCATGCATAGTACTTACAGTCAAATTCCCTCATAAAGCCCAACCTTTAAATTTTTTTAACAAAAAAATTTAAAAATTATTTGGATTGTTTGGGAGAAATGGGAGGTACGCCACGTGAGAATGTCTCCCAGAAATTCACTGCGAAGCAATATTGTGAGCTCCAAAATCTGTAATAATCCTTAAATACGTCAAATTAATATTTTGCATTCCTATGCTATATATTGCTATAAATTATTCTAACCATCCGCCAAGTCCCATCGCCTGACGATTCCTAGCCGTTTGCGTTTTTACTTGCAAACGCGTTTCTAACCAAAACAAGTCTAACCTAACTAAACCTAATCCAACCTAGCCTAACCTAATTCACCTAATTTAACTAACACGAGTATTAAGCCCTGCAAACGTAAACTGCTAGGACTCGTCAGGCGGTAGGACTCGGGAGGATGGTTGAAAATAAAACTTTCATATATTTCTTACATTGCTTCGCTGCGATTTTTTGAGAGATCCAGGAGTCTTTGAAGGGCCATCATAGCTCCCAAACTATCTATTGGACCTACTTTTTAATTTTTGTACTTTTATAAGCTGATAAAAATATGTAACAGACGAAATTATGAAGATTTACAAGGCACCAGTTTTTACTTAAAAAATAAAAAAAACATATTTTTACCTTCACTGTTTTCTTGAATCCGAGTGCTTGGTATCATCTTGCCAGCTACTACGAAATGATCCTTTGCTAAAGATCCACGTCTCGTCAATGAAAACTTCAGTAAAACCTTCCGAACCTAAATTTTTATTTTGATATACTCCCTTAAAAAATGTATTCTTTTATGAACAATATCTGGCAAGTCCATTAAATAATTTCTATTATTCGATTTTTTCCACCGGAAGCCTATATTTTGATCCATCTTTAAGGAGTCGATGGAAAATTCAAAATATTCAAATTTTGCCCTAAACTTTTGTTTTTTATTGTTGCCAACGTAACATATTATTCTTTTCTGGCGTACATAGCATAAATTGTGTCCCGAATTAAATTTTTCAAATATGTTGTAATTTTGGTTTTGCGGTGCGGTGCTTGGAAGACATATTGGAAGCGTAATCCTGGTCTAATTTTTATCCCATTCTTCCCCTTATATTTGCTATCGTCGTTGGGCTCAATTTCGTAGCATCTGCCACTCGCTGTATTTACATTCTCAGTTTGAAGGGCGATTCCGTTTCGGACTTGTTCCTTTTCCAGTTGAAAAAAAGCCAATATATTTAAAATTATTCGCTGCGTTTGTTCATTATACCTATTATATCTTTTTTCTCGGCATTTTTTATGCTTTTCGAAATAACAACAAGTTGACACACCAATGTTTTGATAGACAGTGACGGATACTTTACATAACCAAAAATATAAAAAATGAATAATGATCAGACACCCATTTTTTCAAAAATTTGTTGTCACCGCTGTTTGGAATATACTAAAAACAAAGATAAACAAAAATGACGTCATTACAAATGAGTATAATTTGGACTATATTTTTGGAAATTTTTTCCTAATATATTTTACAAAACATAACTGACCGGGCTCGCGCAATCCGTTATTTATTTCACGCTTTTATTAGCTTCACTTAATTTTTACCAATTTTAAGAAATCTAATCCAAATACTTATTACAATTTCATTAAATAAAATACATAAAATTAAAAAAAAACAGAAATACAACATTACTTTCCTTTGCAAGAAAACTTCTGCGTTAGTGCAATAACTTTAACTGGGCTAAAGAAAAACGTCACAAAGTCGGAAAATATTGCCAAAGTCAGTTTCCATTTTCCTTACTGTTGACTGAACAAATTGCCAGTAAAACTGACAGTGTAAACAGAAGTTGCTGATTTTTTGGGAAAATTGTTTTAGTTCGCCAAAAAAGAGTTTTAGCCATAACGCAATGCATTATTTAAAAAGGTATAAAACGACTTTAGGAACAACTATTCAAGAATTATTAAGCAAGATTTAATATTAGAAAAACATTGTGACCTGATGTGAACCATGTATCACATCTCTGGGACCAATATATTTTTTTTAGAGCGATGTTATCAGTATAGATAAAATATGGTGTAATTATTAGGTAATTTTTTAAAATTTAATATCCTGCAAACGACAAGCAAAAAATTAATATTGGGCAGATTTTTATAACTTATTATGCGCTTTACTTTAAAAAAAAGTTGGAATCCGATTTAAAAAAATTTAGATAAAGTCATATCTTAAATTTGGACCACGCTTGTTTCAGGTTTAATAACTTAATTTCAAGTTAGAGCAGTGGCGGCTTTACAGGGACGGCAGAGTCGGCAGTGCCCCCGTTGCTCTTCAGTGAGTAAATATTTATTTAAAATCAAAACATTTAAAACAAAAATCTCAATCTTCTTGCCGAACAATTACCTTATTTACTAGTATTAGTTGTATTATTTATTTGTCCGCCTATACCGATTTACTTTTTAAATGACTCGCGTAGTCGTAGTTTAAAACTCCTGCGATTAACCTATACTGCAAAGTTCCTATTCCATTTCTACTTTTCGAATCGCCTTGGTATTCCCTGGTCCGGCTTGCCGTACGGTTTCATTGATAAATCCCAAAGAAAGGTGCAAATAAATAGGCAACCAAACATACAGTTGATTTGTTTTGTTCATGTATTAGCGGCTACATTCGGCAAATATAGTTTTGCCGATGAAAAAAAGTGAGGTTAGGTTTAGGTTCTTATTAAACTTGAAGAAACGAGAAACCCGCATCGATTTTTTATTGATATTTTTAGTATTATGGGAAGTGCGTGTTGATCAATATTTAGTGTTTTCGGGACTGTTTTTTAAAGTTTTTACCGTAAAAGAAGTTATAATGTAATTTCGTAATAAAGTTATTTCATTATTATATTATTTTATCTTAGTTAGTCTTGTAAATTTTTTGATTCAAACAAAAATGAAGGAAGCTGTTTAACGGAAAACGAACATGGAGAAGTAACTACTATAACCAGTGATATTGTTCATTGCATTTTAAGTTTAAAAGGTGGCTTTTAATCTCTTTCATTCGACGATCAAGTTAAAATAATAAATAATGGGCGTCCGACACCCAACATGTCAAACTTAATTAATACGGAAGGCAAGGGAAATATGAGGCTTTTTAGAAAATTGATATCAAAAGTATGCCTGGCTTACGGGAAGTGAAACAAAAAATAAATTGTTTTTGAACCGAAACAGAAAAAATCAAAATCCATGGTATCAGGTATGCTACGACAACTTGAAAGAACTTTCGTGCTCTACAAAAGCACGATATATCAAAAGGTCATATTTAAATGTAGTTTTTATTCATAATATACCTTATACATGCCCCCAAAAGGTTAACTTTGCAAGATTTTGTTCGACAAGAATCTACAGTAATCGAAAAACCCTCCCGCTGGAACGCGGGGCCGTTTTTTAACTACGTAAAGTTCTATTCATAAGTAATTCTATCGACTACCCACACCACAGCTCGGATATTAGGACATAAGGAAAATGAGATTGAAAAAAACGGGATTAACCACTGGGTACAGGCCCTATAACTAATGTTAAACAGCCAACAAGGTGTCCAGAAATTTTACTGACAAGCTCTAAAGAGTGTATTTCTAAATGAAAGCCAAATTTAAAGTTAATAGGAATTGGATAAGAGCCTTAAACATGAGCGTAAGTAATTAAATTTAAATTTTATCTACAGTAAATATATTATATTTTATATACAGTGTGGCCCAAATTGGGTATATGTTTGTCTTGAAAACTATAAAAGATAGAAAATTGGTTAAATGGGGAAAGTTGTAGAGTATTTGACTGCCAATCCCATGCCGCTCAGTAAACGGTTTTACCTTTTTTGGTTTTGAAATAATTCAAAAAAATCAAAAAGTTGCATGTTAAAAAAGTGCCGTATTTTCTCTATTTCAAAATATTTTTAAATTTTCTAAAAACATTATTAGGCCAACTTTTTAGGGGCAACGCATCCCTGCATTTAGTTTTAATGCCGACGTTTCGGTTCTGAGATACCATCATCAACTTCTTTTTTTCTTATGGCGGCCATTTTGTTTTTTTTGCTTATTTAAAAAGAACATATTTTTTCCTTTAAAATAATGCATAGCACTCCATAAAAAAAAATATTTTTTGGTCAGAAAACGAAAAAGCGGCATTGAATTGGCAATTAAATACCCTACAACTTTTCCCATTTACCCAATTTTCTGTCTCATATAGTTTCCAAGATACCCATACATGTATACCCAATTTGGGCCACACTAATAATACATCCGGTCAGGCCACTGTTTCCTAGAAAAATTTATGTTTACTATGCAAAGTGACAATAATTTTGGGTCACATGATCAACGTTTTGCAAAACAAATAAAATAGCTATAAAGATTTAGCACCTAATTATTCATATATACATAAAACTTGCTACTCTCAAACTATTGTAATTTGCCATTTTATGACAATTTACACTGAAAAAACCTTTTTACATTTTCCGTACAAAAATCCTATTAGAAATGTTCTAAATGTAACTTATTACCACCCCAATAGAGATCATATGTCTCCCTCTCGTGTTAGCTATTAAATAGGTCATTTATTTTTAAAGGAATGCCAGATGGCACGAATCGTTTCCCTATCGTGACCCTTTCTATTCGTCCCGCTATATGATTCCAAATTAAAAACCTATAATTTTGTGGTGGTGGATATAGAAAGGATAAAACAAACCTACTCTCAAAGAGATTTTGAACATTGCATAGCAAAGTACACTTTTAGGCTAATTTTTTTATGCGTCTTAATAGTATTTGGAATATTTTTAAGAAGTTTTGTTTTCGTGTTTTTTAACTATATAATAAAACATGCCTATTTTTTCTATTTCGATTAACTGAAAATTCCAAAACTTAAAAAAGATATTACATCTCATTATTTAATCATATGAAGTATTTTATTGTCAAAAGGGCATATTTGACAACAGCTTTTTACAATACATGACCAATAAAAGAACATAGGAGCTCTTGCTTGCACAAAAAAATTTAACAGAAATATAATTCAAGGAGTGAAGGTACAGCTCCCGGTGTTAAAACTAAGTATTTACAAGTCTATTAGGAGACTAAACTAAATTTTGCTATCTTTAAACGTGGCTTGCATATATCCTAAATATCTCGCCTCACTTTGTTTTATTGGGATAACCTGCTACAATTTTTTGAACCTATCGAACAGTGGGGCCTAACAATATAAAAAAGGTAAAAAATAAGATAATTATGCTGCCAAGAAATGTCAAATCCTTTCTTTTACTTTTTATCTATCCTAAAGCTATTTAAATGTTTTAAAATATCAATTTTTGGGGCAGTATTGAGCAGATAGTCTTAAGGTAGATTTGTGTTTGTCTGACGTGTCGTGCCATGAGGCGTCAGAACGATATCGGATTTATGCACAGGAGAAAAGCGCTGCGACATAACACAATACAATAGTATAAACGTACCATACCATACTAAACTAAAAATGTGTAGTACTGCGCACAGGCGCGGCGCCAATGTCTATGTCTGTCTTATAATCTCATTTATTCCCTCATATGAAACCGATATCGTTCTGACGCGTCATGTCATGTCACGTCATACAAATATAAATCCACCTTAAAGTTGCGTTATGCCGCACCAACTATAGTCATAATGTATTGTAAAAATTAAAAATGTTTTAAAATGGCATATAAATTTTTATATCGACCGGTCTTATAAAATTATCGAAAAACATATTTACTTATTAATATATTGGATTTATTTTCATTTTTGCAGCGTAGTAGTTTTAAATAGTTTAAAGTACTCCTGCTTTTGATGTTGGTGCGCTTAAAAATAAAATATTGATTAAGAATATCTCTGAGGCCATAGGGGTCTATATTGCGTGCAGTTTTAAAAGTAATAGTGACCTCGTTCCGCGTATTGTAAACCAAAATATCAAATTTTACTTATTTTGAGATTTATTGAAATTAGTTTTGTAAAAATGTATTTGCTTATACCTAAGGCTCTACATTTTATTTTTTAAAGCTTGGTTCTCTTCATTTTATTAAATTTGTCTCGGTTTTTGATTAAAAAAATCTTAAACTTAACCTTTTTGAAATCATGTATTTATACATAATTAAATGAAAAAAAACTTCTTGTTGTTTTTTTTCTTTTCCTTTTAGGAAACGTTGAAACCCTATAAATTGAGGGTCTTTATAGTTGCTTTGTAAATTCCGCCTGGAAGATCGATTGTTTTTAATTAGTGCCAGACTGGACTGAATAGACATTGCTCAGTGGGTTTGTTAATTGTTTCTCCCGAATGACGCTTAAATTTGCAGCTAATAAATTATGGCAATTTAAAAGAGGGGTTTTAGAAACACTCTTTTATACTGATGATATTTGGAAAAATGCTGTATTTTCTTTGTTCTTATAAAAATCATTGTTTTTTTATATTATTATTTTACAGGCATTGTTTAATACAAAAGGTTTAAGGCTACTTAATTCTTTCCTTATTGTCTACTTATTACAATTAAATTATTATCAAAATTTTGTTGTGGAAAACAAAGTATTAAGCAGTGGTGAAATTAATAATGAAAATTAATGATTTTCAGCTTTCAATAACACTAAAATCTTGGACTTCCATTGTCTTTATTTGTTAATTGATACACAACGTTTCGGTAAGTGATGTATCTTCAACCGTTTTCAAGTGATAACCAAAACTATTCTTAAAAGCTCCGACCTTATATACTATCCGTTGTTCACCGAAGCTTGACCGACTTGTCACCGTTCAGCAACGGCAGCCAGATATTCGGAATGTCTACACTAAGTTTTCCAAATACATTTTGGTTGTTTGAAATTATTACAGCTTATTTTCCAGTGGGTTTCTTTATGAATAATTTTTGCTTCCGACCATGCGTGTTGGGCAATTCCTGATTTCGACGTTTCACCTCGTTTCGTATGTTTATTGTGTTCTTTAACTCTAATTTCTAGTGGTCTTTTTGTTTCCCCGATGTATACTTTACCACATTCACAAAGAATTTGGAAGATACAGTCATTTTTCGAAACATTGTTGTCTGGTCTCGTCTTAGTAAGAATACTTACTCAGAGTGGTTTGGGATTTAAATGCTTTTTATTATTATACCTATTCGCTATTCTGCGGATCTTTTCTAAATTTCTTTAATATACGGAATGGTCATAAATATTTGGTCCTGTGAAGTCTTGTTCAAATTAGAGTTTTTTGTCTTATCTTGATATTTATCGATTATTTCCTTAACCATTCTCTCACTCTAGCCGTTTTGTTTAAGATCCCTAGTTATATTACTTATTTCGGCTTGCAGAGATTTCTTACTGTTACATAAGGTCACTGTGCGGTTATACAGAGTACGTATGACTCCTTACTTTGTTTCGTTAGAATATTGGAATTCTGGTGTAAATATTGTCCAGTGTGGGTAGATTTTCTGTATACCGAGGTTTGTGTATGTACATTATTTTCGTTTGACTAAAACGTCGAGAAAAGGTAGAGCCGAATTTTGTTCCTTCTCCATTGTGAATTTGATACAGGGTGGAAGACAATTTAGATGTTTTAAGTTCTTTGTCATTACCTGTCCATACAATAAAAATATCGTCAACATATCGTAGCCAAACTTTTTTAAAGAAACGATTTCAGCTTTGTTAAATAAAATGTGCATAAGCTTAAATTAACAAAAAGACACTAAATATTAATAAATACTTATAAATACATTGTTAGCCTTTCATTTTTGTCTAATTGTATAACCACGAATTGACTTATTTTTGTAATTATTAATATAATAAGCTGACACAACATCACAAAAATTGTTGATATAGTAAAAGTCCAACTAATTGATTGAAACCAACCAAATTTTGTTCCGTAATACCTGTATAAAAACACGGATCCTCGTTTTACACCTTTCTATTAGCAATCAGTTTTAAAACGTTTTTATGATAACAACAATGTAACGTAACTATGCTAAGGTTTAGTCGTCAATGTCATTAACTGAATGCTTCGAAAGTCGATTAAGCCCTAACCCCTGTGATGTCTTATCTCCTTTTATAGTAACGTGGAAAAGGATCGAAAAGTCTGAAATTAGCTGAAAGAATTTTTAATACAGGATGCAAGAAAAGTGCGACTTTAACGCCCTCTGGACACTTTACAATGGCCGTCGGAATGAGAAAAAACTAAGGTAAATAAGGGTGTCGGAAATGACGATGACATGTTAACTTTAATAACAGTGACTTCAATCAACTAACTTAAGCTTAGTAGAGAGCTAAACAGTATTTTTAATGTCCTAATAATTACATAAAAACTTTTTAAAAGTTAAGAGCTGATTGCTCCTTAGGGATTCCGGAATATGTGTGATAAATTTTTGATATCTTTTATGCAAGGTACCTTAAATTTTATCATAGTTTCATTTGACATTTTTACGACTAACCTAGGTATACAGGTTATAAGACGTCCCTAATCGTTTTTCTATAAACCTTAAAAAATATCTATGCGTAAATATATAAAATGTTTTAAAAATAAAGATGGTTACAGGTTAATGAGGTATTCTTTACAAATGATACAAATTAAATATATTTGAAAGTTCATTTAGTTTCCAGACTTAGGAAATACAGGTATATAACGGACGCCCCCAGTTTTTTTTTATTAACTTTTTAAATACTGAGCGTAATTTAATGGTTTTTAAAAATAAAGGTTACTATATAAGTTTTCTTAAAATGAACACATTAAATCATGTTTGGCTCATTTTGTTTGCCAGGGACGGACTAGCTCTGACACAATAATAGCAATTTTTGAACACCCTGTATAATAAAAGCTTAACAATATTTTTAAATAGCTTTAACCTTACACAAAAAAGGTATTTTTGAATGACATCGATAAAATCAACTGTTTACGAGAAATAAATATTATGATTGGTAAAGATTTTTACATTATCCAGGGTGTTTTCTAATTGAATGTCAATATTTAAGGAGACAATTTTTGGGTCCATTTTAAGAAGATAACTTCGTATGGACGTATGTCCTAAACGTCTTAACTTTTGAGATACAGGGTGGAAAATTTTTTAAAAATAAATCCCTCATTATTAATATCTGTTATACCACTTTGGATATTTTAATGAAATTTGGCATACATGTACTACCTATCAAGAAGCTTTTTTTAGTGTATCACATTTTTTTTTAATTCCATCAGTGCGTTCGTACGGAATTTGACCTGCTTATTTTGGCAGATATTAATGGTACACCACTGATTTCTCTTAAAATAAAAATTATTATTGAAATCCTCATTCCCATTTCTAGGTAAAGTTAATCACTTATTTTTTAATCCAATACACGGTTTTCGCTTTAAAAAAATTAAAACCGTTTCTCTGCATAATCATAACTATAACAATATCGGTAAAGAATATTACCATGCAGAGAAATATCTAGATTTAATTTCTGTAGGTGCAAACCGCACGTTGGAGCTAAAAAAATCAAAAGATTTAATCTGCTTATATTTTTTTAGTCCGCCGCATACATAATTTTTACCTAAAAAAATTAAATCTAGTATTTCACTGCATGGTGATATTCTTTCTGATGTTGTTATGATTATGCAGATAAACGGTTTAAATTTATTAAGCCAAAAACGGATTACAAAAAATCAAGTAATCAACTTTTCTTAGATATGATTGGGAATTTCAAAAATATTTTTTATTTTAAAAGAAATCGGTTGCGTACCATCAATGTTTGAAAAAATGGGATGGTGAAATTTCGTACGAACGCACTGGTGGAAATAAAAAAAAATGTAGTACACTTAAAAATGGT
This sequence comes from Listronotus oregonensis, assembly GCA_019359885.1. Taxonomy (NCBI): domain Eukaryota; kingdom Metazoa; phylum Arthropoda; class Insecta; order Coleoptera; family Curculionidae; genus Listronotus; species Listronotus oregonensis. The sequence goes on from JAHBCN010004621.1 coordinate 41,691, forward strand.
TTTTGATACATAGTACGTGTATGTAAAATTTTATTAAAATATCTAAAGTGGTATTACAGATTTTATTAAAAAGTTATTTCTTTTTAAAAATTTTACCACCCTGTATCTTAAAAGTTAAGACGTTTAGGACATACGTTCAAATAAAGTTTTCTTTTTAAAAAGGACCCAAAAATTGCCTTCTTAAAGATTGATATTTAATTAGAAAACACCCTGTATAATGTAAAAAGAATTACCAATCATAATATTTTATTTCTCGTAATCAGTTGATTTTATCGATGTCAATTAAGCATACCTTTAAAGGTATCACACCTTCAAGGTAGGGATCCTGTTCAAATTATTTTTTTATGTACCTGAATTTGTTTGAGATTATAATTTTTTAATTTTTAATTTAAAAATTATTATATGTTAATTTTTTTACTGTTATCTTTTTGCCATTTAGGTCAAGTTATTTTATCATCCTTTAGGATTTAGGAAGAAGGACAAAAGTACTAAGAAGTTTCTGCCTTCAGCCCAGAAACTCGATCAAGTAGTTTAGGCATCATTAGGTTTTGTCAATAAGTACAGATATCCTTTCTTGAACGCAACAGGGTAATATATCAAACGGGTATTAAGGATGACACATTATCTGTTAAGGATTAGTATTAATATATCAAATTATAGATGATTCTTCAGGGGTTAGGCTCACAAACGGTATTGGTGTACAAAAATGTGGCAATGAATTTAGGCCAATCCTTATATTTTGCTGATTGAATGTAAAGGTGGCAGGTATGTATGTAAGATTAATATATGTTCGTTTTTAAAAAGATCCGAAACATTTGTTGAATATATAATTGAATAAGCCAAAAAAATAAAAAACGCATATTTAATGATTTAATTTTCCATAACTTTCCAAGTGTTTGTCGTGGAGAAAAATTTTAGGAAAAAAAGTCTCGGTAATAAGTTTGCTACATCATCGGTTAGTTTAAAATCGCAAGATGCCTTTTGCTTTTGCATAATTTTTTAAGCACGATAAATATGTCTATTATATTAAGCCGAAAACAACTTTATGTTAAAATGTCATTTCACATTTTATTAAAATCGGTTAGATACATAGATAACCTAACTTTAGATATATAATCGCTAATCGCATTTATGGAAAGTTTACGCTACCGCGCACTAAACAAACAATAAGGTTATCTAGCATGCGTATTTAAAATAAAGGATCAGTGCCGGACCTAGAAATTTCTTTAAATCATTAATTAATTTATATTCATGAAATATATTGTTTTCAAAACCTATTAACATTGTCAAATAACTTAGTTTTCATAACTAGTTACAAAAAGTAAAATTTTTCACAACTGGTGATAAAAAGTAAGATATTTGACGAAGTCAATGAGTTTTGAAAAGATTTTTTTTTAATTTTAAACGTGAATTAAAAAGAATCATATCATATTCAAAATTTAAAAAAATATAACGCGTTGGAAAACACCATTTTTTATAACTTACTTTCTTTTGCTCGGCTCGTTACGAAAAATAGTGCATTTCCCCACTGGTTGCACAAATAAGTCTTTTTTCTATATTTAAATACTGATTTTTTTTAATTTTGCGTTTCTATACATGTATAAACTATATTAGGTAGTTATATAAACAATAAGGTAACAAAATTAAAAATACCAAATTTAAATAGCAAAAAATAGGGCTAATAAAAGATAGTGTTTGTTTCAAGACCCAGTCTTTGTACCGCTTTGAAACGGTTTTAAAACTGGTAGAATCAAGTAATCGTGTGAGTGTCTACTTTACACGGTTATATGTCAGTTTAAAAACGACAAAGTTTAAACGCTTTCTGTATATTTACAGGGTTTTGCTTTGCTTGAAGATCAGTAAAGGGATAATGTCACCTTTCGGTTAGAAATGGGTTTATTTGACTGGACTTGCATATGTACGTACAATAAACGATTTTTTGTGACATTGAAACAAACCTATTTACAGAAGAAAAAAAAATGTTGGTACAAATAATGTTAGCTCTTTTCCTGCTTAGGCTTAGGTTTTCGATAGCATACATTTACTAGAGGCAGCCTTGCCATTTGGCAGTGCGAATAAGCGTGCGAGAGAGAAAAAAGAATTATAGTATAACCTTTCTCCGTGGCTCCAACGTGTCTATTAGTCGACGAGGAAAGGCCGACTAATTAGCACGCAGAGCCGGGTATATTTAATCCTTCCACCGACCAATGAGCACGTTGGAGGGAGAGAGAAAAGTTAAACTGCTATTTTCTTTCTCTTGCACAAATATTCGCTTTCCAAGCGGATTACCAAAAAACCGTTTATAATTTTTTTATAAACAAAAGTAATGTATAAATGCTACCACTAAACATTAGTCAACAAAACAGTTAAACTTGTTTAGAATATATAATTATATAGAAACTCTATCACAAATAACAAAATAAGTAAGTCCAATAACTAAAAGATCTCACACAAGCGGCCAGTACGGAACTGGCCGGCGACAAACGTGTAAATAAAATCGGTCTGCTAGTCCGTTCTGCGCATGATTTAAGACCATAAGCAATGACTATCGCCACAGCGCACGGACACGTTTTTTCGCCCATTAAATCTAACTTTTGAACTGCGCATCTGGCATCCTTTGCGGGTTCATATGAAGGTCAGTGGTTAGATAGTTATTGCATAATAATTTTGCAGTCTAATATTATTTGCAACATCAAAATCCGTCATTTCAGAATATTACTACTTAGCAGCTGTATTGCCAGCAAGCCGTGGGTTATTTTTTGTTAGTAAAATTAGGTTTTTACGCTGTTTGCAGGCAATACATGTTAATTGTAATAATTCAACTTTAACAGGATTTAAATTAAGTTTTATAAATTTATAAGCGATAATTATTGTAGACTTTGGGTAGGGTGGCGCATTTTGGTTGTAGTTACAAAGTACCGTAAGAAATAGACATTCTTGAGTTGGATTTTTAAAACAAATTTCTTAACATTTTACGGATAGCTCTATTTATTTAAGAGATACAGGGCGTTTTTGAATTGTATGCCGATTTTACGAGAATTCTGCATATCGGATATTATTAGAGATTTAAAAAAATAATAATTGTACTTAGATTCCAGTGGCGTACTATTTTTTATCTATTAGTTTGGCTTATTGGTTAAACAAACTTCGAATTTTTTAATAGAACACTCTTTACACTATTTTATGAGTCAACTATAAATTGACTCATCAAAATTATAACGCATTTTAAAATGGGCATATAAGTTGGTTTTAGGATACAAATGAAGAAAAAACTCTGAAAACTGCACATTTTTTACTTAGAACGCCCTAAAACCCGGGCGGTATTGTCATATTCAAGTCAGACCAAGTTCTGCTCATAATTCTGTTTCATTTTTTTTGACTTGGTAACCAATGTTTTTTTTTATTAATAGAGACAGATTTTTTCACCAATACAGACAGATCAGTAAAAAACTTACCAAGTCAAAAAAAAAATTGAGCAAATTTGTGGACAGAAATTGGTCTGGTTAAAGATCTCAGTACGTAAGTCTTTTGGTGGTTTTGGAACTTATCCGCAGTAGCCTGTGTTGACAGACTTTGTGAATATGTGTGTTCTGGCGCAACGTTTTTTATTTGAATTTTAAATGCTTTTCGCTCTCTTATAAAATTTTGTATAAAAATATTTTTTAAAAGTAATATTTGAATATAAGGAAATATTTTTAGCAAGTAAAAAAGTATAAGGGGCCTATTAATTATAAAACTATATTACACAAAATATATCCAGTAAAATTACCTATTTTTTTAACGAAAAATTTAACTTTTTTTACTATTAATTATAACTTTAAAGTAGTATTTTGGTTCATCAACTTTTTCTATCTACTGTTTTAGAGATATTAATTATTTAAATTAGGAAAAAAATTAAAAGGCCCCAAATAAAATTAATTTTCTTTTAAAAAAAAGAATTTAAAAAACCTAATTTTGAATTTTTAAAATGGAAACACTTTTTCATTAATTTTTTCCGTTACGAAAAAAATAATAAAAAAATTTTGCGATTTAAGTAATTTTAAATTTGGGAATCCTAATTAAACCTTTTAATAAAAATTGAAAAAATTTTGATTAAATTAATTAATTAATTTGAAATTAGTTTTTTAATAAAGCAAATAGTAATTTGCTAAAAGTTTTATAAACTTTTTATTTTAAATCTTAAATTAAAAAAAAAAAATATATATATTATAAATTAAAAAATATTTTAAAAAATTTAAAATATTTTATAATTTAATTTTTTTTTTAAAAAATAGTGCTTTTCTCAACTGGTTGCACAAATAACTTATTTCTATATTTAGATACTGAATTTTTTATTTTGCGTCTCTATACATATAGAAATTATATTAGATTGTTTAAATCAGCACCACTCAGCACGCAGAGTGGAGTATATATATATTCCTTTCACCGACCAATAAGCACGTTGGAGGGAGAAAGAAAGATTATACGCTATTCTTTCTCTTTTGCACAAATGTTCGCTTTCCAAGCATATAACCAAAAAACAGTTTAGAATTTTTTTATGAACAAAAGAAATGTATTAATGCTACCACTAAACACAAAATAAGTCAATAAGTCGATAAAACTTGTTCGGAATCTATTATTATATAAAAATTTTATCACAAAATAAGTCAGTCCAAAAACTAAAAAATCTCACACAAGCCAGTACGGAACTGGCCGGCAAAAAACGTGTAAATTAAATCGGTCTGCCGGTCCGTTTTGCTCATAATTTAAGACTCTAAACCAGGGGTCTCCAAACTTTCCAGCCTTAGGGCCATACTGATTACTCCAGTAAGTTCCGAGGGCCAAAACCATATTATCATTGTTGCCGGTGGTAAGAAGTGAAATAGCCCACTGATGAAAAAAAAAGTCCGAAAAAGTACACAACGTTTAAAAAAGGCTGCAAATCGGACTAAAGTCCGCAAAACGGCAACACTGCATATTATTAATTTTCCTGTCATTATCTGTAATTTCTAGATTAGTCATAGAGTACGAGCCATGAGGAGGGAACGTGACACGACATCTGGTGGACACAAGCGGCAATAGATAGTACCTTCTATCGTAACGGATGGCGCTAATAGCAGTACAGAATAATCTCGTTGGGGAGAAAGTTCTGGTGTCTTCCACTCACTTCTTGATGGCGTAATTGGAATATAAAGAAGGCTAGTGGCGCAACCACAAGTCAGTTCCTATGACACTGTTGTTAAATAAAATATTGCATACCTCCATAAAACGTGTTTGTGCGTGTTTAAGTTTAAGACATCTTTATAACAGTATTTTGATTTGAATTGTTGATTTTGTGTGTGAATTAGTAGTATGGAAAAGAAGCGAAAAATTGATAGTGAATGCAGAAAATTCAAAGATCAGTGGAACATTCAGTATTTCGTAATTGAGTCCAGTAACAAGGCGCTATGTTTGATTTGCAATGAAAGCATAGCCGTTCTCAAAGAATATAACATTAAACGTCATTATGAAACAAAACATTTTCAAAATTATTCAAAATATACAGGAAGTTTGCGGACAGAAAAATTCGGAGCTATGCAGCGCGGATTGAAATCGCAGCAATCTCCATTTACAAAACTCAAAACTGAACAAGAGGCTGCCACTCGTGCCCGCTTTCATGTGGCTCTTGAAATTGCAAAACGTGGAAAACCATTCACCGATGGAGAAATGATCAAAGAATGCATGATTGCAGTAGCCGAAGAAATGTGCCTTGAAAAGGTAAATTTATTAAAAACTGTCAGTATGTCAGCAAACACTGTGGCTCGAAGGGTAGAAAACATCGCTGAAAATATATCCTCTCAACTGTTCGACAAAAATGGACATTTTGAGTTGTTTTCTTTGACCTTGGATGAGTCAACGGATGTGTCAGATACTGCTCAGGTGTTGATTTATATTCGAGGAGTAGATAAAAGCTATGAAGTGCACGAAGAACTTCTTGATTTGTATAGTATTCATGGCACAACTACTGGTACAGATATTTTTAAAGGAGTTGAAATGGCCATTAATCAAAAGAACCTTCGATGGAAAAACTTGAAATGTATTACAACTGATGGAGGCAAAAACATGAGTGGGAAAGATAAAGGTGGTCGCTCTTGTGTCAAAGGCTGTAGAAAATGACGGTGGTTCAAAACCATTAGTCTTACATTGTATCATTCATCAACAGTCTTTGTGCGGAAAATGTTTGGATATGTCTGACGTTCTGAAACCAGTCATATCAACTGTTAATTTTATCAGATCTTTTGGGCTGAATCACCGACAATTCCGACAATTTATTGAAGAGATTGGAGAAACTGACTTACCTTATCATACTGCCGTACGCTGGCTTAGTTGTGGGAAAGTCCTTCAGCGCTTTTTTGAACTTCGAGCAGTGATCGAAAGCCCTCTTTCTGAATTACAAAACAACACATGGCTGTGGAAGTTAGCATTCTATGTTGATTTGACAAAACATGTGAACGAACTGAATTTGGGATTGCAAGGAGAAAACCAGCATCTTCCTGATTTATACACTAATATCAAATCGTTCCGGAAGAAATTGAGACTTTTCAATCACAACTACAAGTAAATGTTTTTCACATTTTAAAACATGTGAAATATTCAGCCCACTACTGAGACTGAGTTTCCTATCGATTTTGCAATCGAAACTTTGAGTGCTTTGAAGATAAATTTTGATACTCGTTTCTCGGACTTTGATGCCATTGCGAATCAAATTAAGATTTTTCAGAATCCTTTTGATACTGACATTGAGACCCTAGCCCCGGAACTTCAAATGGAAATGATTGATCTACAATGCAGTGATATAATTAAGAACAAATATCAAAACTTATCTTTGCTGGAATTTTATAAGAGTCTTCCACTGACACAATTTGATAATTTGCATAAATTTGCTCGTGGTCTGTTTTCTGTTTTTGGTACTACTTATTTGTGTGAGAAAACCTTCTCCAAAATGAAGTACACAAAAAATGTTTATAGATCAAAATTAACTGATGAGCATCTTAAATCTCTTTTAATAATTGGTACATGTAAAATTAGTCCACAACTACAAACTATTGTCAGTGGAAAATCTCAATTACATAAATCTCATTAGTATTTCATATGTCATTATGTTTGTTATAAGTTATGTGATTATTTAAAATGTATAAAATGTTAGTTGGATTCATTTGAATAATTTGTTAGTTATTATATACTGAAGTTAAATTTTCTGCATATTATACATGTCTTTACTCATTACAATTATGTGTTTCTTTATCCAACTTATCACAAAAACAATCAATAAGCCTACAAGAATGTTATGAGTTAGCGGAGTTAGCCCATGACTATATCAATGTAGATGTCATATTAATAATTATTCAACATAAAATTAGAATACTTCAGTAAACTAAATTTAATTTGCTATAAAAATTATTTGTTCTCTAAAAGGAGTTTTCAAGTATGATAGCTCTCCGCGGGCCGGACAAAATCTGTCCGCGGGCCGGATGTGGCCCTCGGGCCGTAGTTTGGAGACCCCTGCTCTAAACGATGACCACCACCACAGCGCACGGACACATTTTTTTGCCCATAGAATCTAGCTTTTGAACTGCGCATCTGATACCCTTTGCCGATCCATATGAAGGTCTGTGATTATGCTGTAAATTTTGTCTTTTAAAAACAAAAAAAGCTTTTTTTTTAGAAAAGCGTATCCCTAAGTATATTTTTTAAATTATATTTCGTTTGGTTTTGAAAAAGCGTTGCGTGTAATCCACGCGAAAAAACTTTATCCTGTGACTCAAAATTGCCACCCCTGGTGTAAATTCAAACATATACCATAGTTAATATCGCTGTAAATTAAAACCCAGTTTGAGCTTACTTTTCACGCCATCATACAATCAAGCGTCGCTATTAGACATTCCCAGGGCATTGTGTAGCTCCGGCCGCAGCCATTTCGGCTGATAAACATGTAAATGGAGGTGGTGCTGGTGTCGAGAGGCACGCCGGCCTCGCAGACACTTCATATTTATGACTGCATTAAATTACAATAATTCATTTAACCAAGGTCTATTTGTTTCTGTATCAGATGCTGCTTGAATTACTACCATAGGAAAATATAAATGGTTAATATATTTATTTTATTTGAGATCGATAAGGATAATGCCTTAAAGAAAAAATGGCGATATTAAAATCATAAATACTTATTAATGTCTTTGAGAATGTTTAGATTATTTTAAATCAAAATGGAATATTTTTAAACGTGATAAATACTTTTGTTTATATATAAACAGTTTGCATTGTGATTTTTTTGATATAAAGTCCGTAGACGTATATTAATTGCAAAGTGAAATGAGCCGTAAAAATATTTCCGAGAAATTGCTAAATATAGGTCATTTTTTTAAAATTTGGCCCTAACACACGTACAAACATATGTTTAAGTATGGATTTAGTAAAGATTTTGCATAAAAACTCAAAGAGAAAAAAATTAAAATACCTAGTAACATACATAGAGTAGAATACACCAAGCTATGTAAGGCAATAAAAAAGCAGCAGACATTAAAAACTATAACGAAAAACTTGTACAAACTGCAATCGAAAACGGGAATAGCTACAAGAACGCCAAGAAAGCCCTCATTATTGGAAAGAAGCAAATAATCGCTCTTACAAACAACAATGTCCCAATAACAAACTAGGAAAACATAATAAACCTGGTAACTTAATCCGACAGCGACCTATACAAAGCCCCGGAGACATATTAACAAAAAAGATTACCCTAACTGCAAGACGACGTTCAGAAGTTCTCGTGAAAGAAGTAGAAATTGCGCTCAAAAACATAAAAAATGGAAAAGCAGCAGGAAGTAACGGAATAACAGCTAAACTGCTTAAATATGCTGGTAAAAAGTCTTGGAAAATACTAGCAAAGATTTACACAATCAGTTATCTACAAACAAGACACATAGCACAAATCTGAAATTGCACCAACATAATAATAATCCACAAGAAAGGCAGCAACGAGGACATCAGAAATTACAGACCAATAAGTTACTACCAGTAATATACAAGATATTTACGAAGATCTTAAACGATAGAATGCACAACATATTAAATGCTGCATAACTACGAGAACAAGAGGAATTTAGAAGAAGATTTACCACTAGCTCTAGCGTTCATAGATTTCAAGGAAGCCTTCGAATCGATATATCCCAAAGCAATAATAAAAGCCTTAAATCAGCGGATCGACTAACCTTATATAGAAACTCCTGCGAATATATATGAAGAAGCTAAGGCCATAGTTGTGATATACAAGGAACTAACTTCTGAATTTTTCACTAGCAAAGGAGTACGACAAGGAGACGCATTATCTCCAAAGCTGTTTACAGCAACACTCGAGGAAATCTTCTGCAAACTGAACTGGATCACCAAAGGTCTGCAAATAGATTAAAAATACCTTAGCGATTGAGGATTCGCAGACGAATAGTTTTAATTGCCAATGCAGAACTACAACAAATAAATGAACTGAATACGGCTAGTAACGAAGTAGGTCTCAAAATAAATCTAGCACAAACTTAAATAATGTACAACGAACTGTCAGACGAGCAAGACATTCTAACAAATGTCACAAATCTGGAAATAGTAGAAGAATACATAAATATACCTGGCCCACCTAATATATCAATCACGATCCCCACTACCAGAAATAAACTGAAGAATCAAGTTAGCATGGAAAGAAATTCAGTTATATACAAATCCAGATTGCCACTACTAAAAAGAAAGCATTTGACCAGTGTATACTACCATTTATAACCTAAGCATGTGAGTCTTGAACACTTAAAACAGATATTGCAAGAAAACTCCAGGTAGCACAACGATCAATGAAACGCAACATGCTGGGAATAAAGAAGAGATACCGCAAAAGAATAGAGTGGATAAGGCAAAGAACCTAGGTGATAGATGAACAGAATCAAATCTTTTAAATGGCAGTGGGCAGGACACCTGGCAAGAAGATAGATGGACCACCAAAATTACAACATGGTACCCACGAGACATTAAGAGACCTAGAAGAAGACCACACCTGAGATGGGACCATGATAATAATAAACTCGCAGGAACTAACCACAACTAACCACAACTAAAAAAATGCGCCGGTTATTTAAAGCAAAATATTCTATATATATATATATATATATATATATATATATATATATATATATATATATATATATATATATATATATATATATAAATATATATAAATATATATATATATATATATATATATATATATATATATATATATATATATATATATATATATATATATATATATATATATATATATATATAACATATATATATATATATATATATATTTCTATTATATTATTATACATTTCTCTAATCGATTGAATGCAATCTTTGTAAGTGTGGCGCTAGCTTGCGCTAGCTTTGTTAAGGCAGTGAAATTTTTATGACACAATTTAAATAAAAAGTAGCGGCTAATGATAAAGGTTGCGCTAGATATAACGAATATGCGATGGCGTACTAAAACATTTATTTTTTACTGGGGGTGGGCTAATGTTAACCTACCCTCCCCTCGTGAATATATTAACGCATATACCATTATAAGCAAATAAATGCACGGTTCGTAACTGCTGCGCTAGGTTGCGCCCGGTATGAGAAATAAGCACCTGCAATTTCAAGCAGTTTTTTAATGGGAACAGGGAGATCTGGCGTTAACCCGGGTTTCCCTAAATAAAAATTTGAATATCTTTTGTTCTATGGGTAATCTTGCTTCTTTGAGGGGGCAACGTAACTGACCCTTAATGGGAGTAGTTCACACTCAATACTGCGTTGGTTAAAAGATGCCTTAAAAGGTAATACCTGCATGTTTAGGTGCTTGGTCAGCATTGACGGAACGGTGACAAAATGGATTAAACATCTAAAAAATTCGGCACCCACGGAGTCTAGTACCTAGGCTCTATATATGCCTCTGTGAGCTGCCCTATTGATATTGACTTTTTATTATTTAACCTTTTATAAACTTAATTTAAATTTTTTAACTTTAACAGTCTTATTTAACATAACGAAGTATCATGGGGTTATATAGGCAGCAGAGATTTGTCTCTGATATCGCTTGTAACAAGTCGTATGTTGCTTGAGAATTAAACTCAATATTTTCTATATTTAAATATCAAATATCTCACCGTCAGATGGCTATGTTTGTCGCAAGTTCTAGCTCGTGTACCAACATATCTTTTGCCAAACTATGTAGAGAAAATCTACTCAAAATTTTAAATGTAAAAAAAGCCAACTTTTGGCTTTATCCGCATTATTTTTTAATAAGAAATAAAAGAAAGATTATATATATGATTTTTATAAAAAATTAAAAACTAATTGAAATTTGGTTGTGGCTGTGTGCACGTAAGAATTTAGGGAATGAAATAGACAAATGTACAAATTTACATTTGTCTGCTGTACTCTGCCTACCTCCATTCCTGGGGGTCTCAAAGAACCTCACACTCTCGCTATTTCCTCCTTATAACCATAATAACCCCCTATCAAACAAACTCCACTAACATCTCCTTTACAATTTCCCAACCTCGTGAGCTTCTTTGGCAGACCCCTGGGAATGTCAGGAGAAGGAGTTGGGGCCTTTACATTTTTACTTTTTCTTTTTTCAATTTTTTCATTTTTTCAGTTTGTAACGTTTTTTCAAACAATTTTTTTTCACATTTTTCATAGTTTACTATAATTGAAACGTTCTTGTTTAGAGGTAAGAATTTCTTAGTTATATTAAAAGTTTTAAAAATAAAATATTTCAATTTGATTTCTTGAACGCGCCCCCATTTTTTTAAAAAAGTTTTTCACATTTGTCATAATTTACTATAAATTACGGTCCTATTCAGTAGTAAAGATTTTCTTAATTATATTAAATTTAAAACAAACAATCATAATTTAAAATTGTATTTTAATTTGATTTGTCAAACACAGCCTTTGAACATTTAAATTTACAGTTCCTAACCACAACCACACTCCAAATAACCTCGGAGTAGTACTTCCTTTTCTACACCCTTAAAAATGGTTGTACATCCTTTTTTTATACGTCAGTAGAACTGGTTTCTTAACCTAACATAATCACATGTTCGTCTTTCCACAAAATGGTATAGTTTTTTTAAAAATTCACCCTTTAATAAGGAAAAATGTAACATATATTATTGTTGTTTGACTTTTATTTTATTTTATGTAATAATGTCATAGTTTACTAAAGCCCTCTACATGTTTTGTTGGCTCAAATTGCTGCGGCTCCAGCTTGACGACGAGTAAGTTTTGAACTTTTCTTTTGCTTATTCCTTTTTCATACTAAATCTACTAAATTCATCACTTCATCTAGATTTACTATATTTAATGTTTAATTTCACGTAAAATAAATTTAAAATTTAAAGTATTTTAATGAATGCTTTAATAAGATTTTATAAATATTTTTTTGACAATTTCCTTCAAAATATTCTAATAGTTTTTTCAATTTACTTTTAAAGTTTATTTCTTGCTTGTAGATAGCACTGATGATGGTCATACCGAAAGCGCTCTGCTAGGATTTTTAAATAAAATTTGCCCGAAATAAAAAGTCTCTTCATTCCCTAAAAACTAAATTTTATTTAATTTTAAAATGTACCTGGCACTATATACCGAATAAATATACCTAGTGTTTTTCTCTTGTATCATTAACATCTTTTGTTACATATGATAAGATCAACTGTACATAGTACAGTTGCCCTTTACAACAATCGTATTTGTTTTAATTTGTGCCAAACGTGAGAAATAAATGTACTTTTATTATTAATCTTAAGACTAAGCGGCTGTATACTATGGAGACAACTTAGGGACGAAAAATTTAATAACCTTAAATTAAAAAGAAAAGTAAAAATTAAAATAGAAACTGTAGCTTTATATCTTTGCATTATTTGATAACATACATTTAAAAAAATGATAATTAACCTAGATAAGGAGATAGCATTTCCAATTTAATTAATTTATCTTGAACCTTATATTCCAAACACATCTTCTTTGTAAGGGTAAACCGAAAAGGCCATTAATTAATTTTATCAGATACCTATAAAATTTTATTGAAATGTTCTCCCACCGCGTTTCATATCACCCTAATTTGTGGCGAATGAAGAAAGGGTCCAATTTAGCCGTTACGTCCAACCTTACTGAATAGAGTTTGTGCAAAATCTTTCGGCTAGATATACGAGGTCATTTGGGCTCTTGTGACCGGCACCGCGACCATTTTGCGAATACACAGTTTGCTGAAATCAATTCTAAAACTCGGATCCGACCGTTTGAATTGCTTTCCTTACTTTATGTCTCTCGTTCAATACGTCTTATTTTCGTTGAAGATCTGAAATTGCAGGCCCCATTGGCTTGTAAATTCTGCCGGAAGAGATCGATTGTTTTTAATTAAAGGTCCGGAAAACAGAACAGGACTTTGGGTAACAGATCATTGTTATACTAGAATGAATAAAGTTATAACGTAAACTTAATTAATTAAATTTGTTAATCCGTGGGTATTTTGATTAAAAATTAACAGGGTGACTGTTTATAAATTGACCACTAGCCCATTCGCCTTAAGGGGTTTACCTCGGAATAAGAGATAATAAACTGTAAACTTGTATATACCTATATTAATTGATTGATTGACTTATGATGAGGGGTTATAAATATGCAGACGGGAGCGGGCCGTATGCCTAGAATCGCCGGTCTTCGCTGTTCGAAACAGCGCTTGAGAGAAGTTGCGACACATTGCGAAGCTTTGTTTCACTTCTCTCACACAGTTAAAGGGCTTGTCCATTTCTGTTTGATATATTACACTTTATTCCTATGGTTGGTTTTGGATTTTCCACATCTGTATATGAAAAAAAAAAAGAAATGTCTAAGTTTAGTATTCTGGACTCCACTCAATTTGCAAAGTTGCCAATTTTTCTTAAATTTGATTACAAAATTATTATGCAAAAACTATAAATTCGAACTAAACAAAATTTAACCTTATGTTTAACCATTGTATATTATTCTTTTTGGCCGTATAGCGAGCTTTCCAGAAACATCTAAAGGATTCATAAGAATCACGCCTTAAAGTACGCTTTGTCTGCTTTTATTATTTGTTTATTGCTTTTTTGCAACAACCGTAATGCATTTTGCTATTTTTAACCAATTTCTCCCTGTAGATTATTTACTAAAGAAACTTGGTTTACATAATTTTTCTCCACGACTAATACTTACAAAAACGATTAAATTAGTAAAAAAAAAATAGATTTTTTTTACACTTTATAAAATGTTTCGCACTTTTCTTAAACGAAGCATGTCTTTATTCTTGTTATATACATTCTTGTAAAGAGTTTCCAGCAGAAACATACCTGTCACTTCGTACATTTAACCAAAAATAGATAAAGATTGGTCTAATTTAATTTGGCCTTTAGGTGGTAATCTTTTCTCTGGGTTAGCCCTTTTAATTCCGTATAGTGGAAGAAACTTGTCTGAGGAAAGCGTAATGACAAATTATACTCAAATAAAAGTACGCACTAGATCATATTTTTAGAGCGAACTTGTTAAGACCCAAAGTGTATTTTCAAACTGACATGGAACTAGAAAGTGTGTCTTACTCTTTTTGGGAACTTGTAGTCGTATGTTTACTTAATGACTTTGCTGGCTGGAACTTACCTAAAAAAATAAAAAAGTATTAGAATATTGATTTCAAACAAAACAATATTTTAAAAAAATAATTTTCTTAGGACTACGGTGTTAGTTTTATTGTTACAGTTCAAAAATTGAACTATAACAATTTTTGATTTAAAATACTTTTTTTTGCATAAATACCTCAAATGCGGAAAGCAGGGCTATAGTTTGAAATGTTGTTTATAACTAGCTATGATCTGCGGAATGTTTTGTGTTTGATTGTTTATTGACCTTTCTTATTTTCAGGGGTCGTTGACATGTTTGTGGTTGTTTTTGTAACCGTGTGGAGTATTTTAAATTGTTTTTCTTTTAATTATGTACATTCATAACTCTTTGTTTTGTTTTTGTAACTTTGAAGTTTAAAATTTTGACGTTTTAAAATAAGTCAGGTTTAAGGTGAAGTTGTCTTCTTTTCTTCTTTTTCTTTTTGGCTAAAATGACTGGCAAGATGTCGTAGTAGCAACGCCGCTTGGTACCGTGAGAGGCGGTCTCGAAATCGAGAGTGATTCCTAAATCTTTCTTTTAGAAAGTTCTGACAGAAACCGGTTATATCTGGATTTCGGGATTATATTTTGCGGGGCTGAACGTGCGTTGTTAGTAATATCTGGGTAGTTCCTGGTGGCTTAGAGCCAACCCTTAGGAATGATGGCAAAAGACCAGCCAGCGAGCCAGTGATGGATTGTGTATGAGTTGGTAGAATTGTAGCAAGAAGGGTTTGGTACTGCCAAGATCGTCCTTGACAGAAAACGCTGTTGGTGTAAAATTAGTTTTGGGGAAGCTCTCTCTCTCTCCTGCTGACCATCAAAGAGACAGCCCACGTAAAGGCAATGTTCTAAAAGTTAATTTTCAACCCTTGTTTTGGGGATTGTTGAACAACTGCCTAAGTAAATTTCCCGTTTGTTTGTGCTAATTGTAGTACGTTGTTTCGGAGTGAAATGTCACGTTATCCGTAAATTTTTGGGAAAATTTATGTCTTCTTAAAGAAGGATTATACCACGTGGAAACTTGCATGGAACCCTTTTTCTTGGTTAATACCTTTTAGGGGGCGATAGTGGCTCGTTAAGTTTGTGGAAAAAGGGTTCTTCTTCTTTCTTTCTTCTTTTCTTCTGTTTTTTTAATTTCTGGTTTTACCCCTTTGATTTCTTCGACTTGATTTTGTGTTCCGGCTAATGCAGCTTATGCCTAGTTCCAGTTCGAGTTAATGGATTTAATCCCATGCCTTATGTTGGAGATTCAAGTGACAAACCCAAGTTGCCGACATTAGTTGCTGATGACTGACAGCTAGACTACCTTTTCTAAGTCACAACCACTTGCTTCCATAATAACCGGAAAATCACAGCTAAGTCTTAGGTTTAAGAAATTTTTTGTAGATTAATGATATTTCTTTGACTTAAGAGAATGTCATGTCGATAGTCTAGCCTTAGATTTGAACTGAAATATTTTATGGGAAAACACCTGCTACTCATTTGAATAGCTTGATGTTACTTAATACTTAACACATTATTTTCTCGGTACCTTCACTTAAATCTAAGACTGGAATTTGGACATAAGTATACACATGTGCACTTTTAAAGCTTAAAAGGTTATCGAAAGAACATTTAGTATTATGGTATACCTTAGGGGTATATAGTCACTTACTTTTAACACTATTCTATTGGGGAACAGTTTGATAGGTAGACAGTTGGTACTTGTGAGTTGCAATCATATACACGAGTACGAATGTTGTATGTCAATCTGTGGTAGGAGGTATAAGATTTATTGTTAATCATTTGGTAATAATCTTATACGGTTTAATTATAAATATTGAATTTGATCATTGAAGATTAATTAGATAGATTTACTGACATTGTTTTTTCTTTAACCCTTGACCGGATATATTTTTTGTTTAAGCCTTAGAGCTCTCAGATATTTTGCTGTAACGTCCATAACGTCATTCTGCTTCATTTTATTATTTTTTTAATTTGTAAGAGCCTGTTAAAAAGTTTTAAATGCAACTTATGGCCTTACGTATATGTGGGTAACATACTAGAAGGTTTTCTGTAAAAGTTATAAGCTTACGGACTTTGTTATATATATATATATAGGATTTAGCTGTTGACAGTTTATTACTTGTTCTGCTTTTGGGTTTAGTAACATTAAATTTGTATATAAGTCAAATTTAGTTTAACATTTCATATATTTTTCAGTAATTTAAAATGTCTTATTAAATTTTGGTTTAATGGGCATCCACCAATTTGGTAGGAATTTGTTACAATTATTTTTTTTTTTTGTAATAAAGCATTAACTAGTATATTTATATTTTGACTTTTATTGACAATACCCCCCTTCAAGGATGCACTCGCCTTTGTGTAGAGCCTCATGCGACTGTAAGTATCTATTGTAACCATATTCTTTAGCCCATGTATAAGTTAATTATTTTTTTTATTTCTGAGCTAGCCGAGTACTTCCTTAGATAATTATTTATTTTACTTGATAATTAAATTAATAACTATTTTTGCCCAAGTGGGGCGTATAAAATTTCCCGTAATAAATTGGTTATAAAATTTCCGGTAATATTATAACTAAGCGATTTTTTTTTGGTTGGATGTAATATATTTTTTTCTTTTTTGCTTTTAAAAAGGTATTGTCATTGCAGAAAACTTGCATCTTAACGTGTGTACCTTAACGATTAAACGCTTCTAGATTGCCGGTCTGTGTGTTCGTCTGTCTCTTGGCGCCCTATTTAATGCATTAAAAATATTTTTAAAGAACCCCGCACAGTACTTATAAAAATAAAGTTTTTAACATACTAAGCAAAAGTCTCAATGGGCACAAACACCCAAACCTCACCCCAGACCTTCCACAGCTCGCCCAAGCCGCCAAGGTACGAGTGACTATTGATTGTGCACTATATCACACATACATTAATCTCATTAAAAGCGTTTTCTTTTACTCTCAACCACTTCTTATACTTTCTTAAAACTTTGAAGGCCACCTCTCCTCTCAATTCCCAGCCCCCTTTTATGCCCAACAGACATTTTAAGGGTTTTAAGCCTACAATTTCTTATATTGAACTTCTTCAAAGGTTTCTTTTTACTTTTAAATCTTAATTTTCCGTCACCTATCCTTTCTAACTATCTGTTATTACTTTTCCCTTCTCCCCTCCCAGATTCCTCAAGCTTAGCCAAATCCCCCAACCGACACTTTTTCGGGTAACTGTTTCCATTAATCTTCAGAGCATTTGTTTTCATTGCCCACCTCTTTTCCCAACCCATCCCCTTCTTTTAATTTATCCTCACCTTATCACACCATACCCGACCCCAGTGAGGAGGAAGGGGGTACGGGGCAGAATATACTATTTACAAATGTAAAGAAAGACAGCTTTAAAGAAGTTTAAAATAATTGCAGAATAAATATTATCCTATGTTTCGTTACGATCAATAGTTAATGTCAGTATTTATGTTTTTAACATTGCACAACATTTTTTTGTCAGTATTTAAATTAACAATAGTTTTATTACATTATTCGATATTTTAATTTAACTGTTTAATAAAATGTAATTTAATAAAACTGTTTAATAAAAACTGACATAACACACTTAATTGTGTTATGTCAGTTGTTGTGAAAATTATACCACATTTGCATCAAGTTTGACGTTCTTGGGGTATTTTCTTTTTTTGTACAAATGATTTGTACTAGCATTATTAAGTTTTGAGATTACATTTAAAAGTTAATTTTAATATAAAAAAATTATTTTGGAGGGTTCTAGATAAATTCGGATAATCCATGTAGTAGAAAACTACAAAAAGTTGGATAAAAAAATAAAAATTGTACTAGAGCTGAAAATTGGTATGTTGGTGTAAAATTTAAAAATATGCAACTTTTTCCCAAAGTATTTTTTACAATTTTAAAAGATAATGCTTCATTTTGCAATTTTGTGAGAAAAATGTCAAATTTTACAGCTTAAAAAAGTCGCATGATTACCCTTATATACATTATTTGGCATAATTTCTAAAGCAAAAACTTATGAGAAAATGAAAATTTATGGGTGGCTCTGTATAACAATTATGGAACGTTCTAAAATAATAGGATTTTAATAGCAGGAAGCTAGGTATAAAATGAAACTTTTTATTAATTTTAATAGCAATGATTTAAAAAAAAACAATAAATTGTTTGTTTTTAAGGGAAAAAAAACTATATTTTACAGTTTAGCCAGTAAAAAAAAATTCTTAAATAAAACACCTATACCCTAATAAAACCACAAGTTTGTAAACTAAATTTTATTAAACAATTTTTACATACTTCTTAATTTATGTCATTTTTATTTTTTGAGAATAAAGCACTGCTCCAGTAAATATTTACCACAACTTAAAATACGAGAATTAAACAGTTTTGCAGAAATGACACGATGCCAGGACCGGCAAACCATCCACGGTGAAACTGGAACCTCAGTATTATTACCACTTACAGTCGGCCAGCGGTCTTATGTCAGTGCATGTTTCTCGGAAGAAAATCCTCAAACCATTAGACTTTCGCAAAGGTTTTTGCATTTATTTGCAATAAAGATATTTTCTTATACAGAATAATATCGATCAAATTATCAGGCACCCAGTTCAAAAGGAAGTAGATGAAGTTTTAATTTAGTAGAGAAAACTCCAAAAACATTCACTACATAAATTTCTAGACGTCTTTCACAGGAATGGGTACATGTAATAATAAAAATTAAAGGCCTTTATTCTTATAAGTTTTAAGGGGTGCAAAGGTTGGAGGCAGGTGATTATGCTTACCGTTTAACTTTTTGTAAATGGATTAGAAAGCACACCGAATGTAGCGTGGTCTGATGAAGCGCAGTTCACAAGAAATGAAATAAATAATTCCCGAAATTCTCATGTGTGGTCTCAAAAAAATCCACATGCTATCAGACGGTCCCATTCACAACATAAATTTTTATTAAAAACGTTAAATGGAGACCACTATCACCTTCTTCGGGACGAAAATGCTAATTTCAGAGACATGTACTTTCAGCACGATGGAGCCCCTATACATTGTGCAAGGGCTGTTTCTGGTTTTTTAAACAAGACCTATCCTAACAGATTAACAGGCCAATGAAAACCTTATTCCTGGCCAGCGAGATCCCCCGATTTCAATCCAATAGATTTTTTCTTTTGGGGTCACATTAAAAATTTGGTATACGATTAAGAAATTAATACACGTAACCAGCTGTTTAAATGCATTATAACTTTATTCTAAAAAGTAAACACAATTCAACTTTGACGCTGTTTTATTGGTTTTTGGTTAATGCTTTATACTATATATTATTATCGTTTTGTTATTTTAATTAATGATTGTTAAATTATGTTTAATTAATGTTGTTATAGGTACTAATATTTATTTTCAATCTTTTTCCATTTAATTCTTATTCAACCAATTATATTTTATTAGATTTTGTTTATTTTCCATTGATTTCTAAAGAACACCTATTTTTTATTACTTCAGCGGCAACCTTAAAAAATATATCATAAGAATCACATGTCTATGCTCTTTCGAAGTAAAAAAAAATCGGATTGATCTAAGTTGAATTTTAAATAAATCAAAAACTATTTTTTTAAAGGAAGCACCTATATTCTAAAACTTTGGCGTATGGCGTTTTAAACCCACATTTTATACAAATTAGTTTTACTCATTATAAATATTTTATTTTAAGTGCTTACAGAAATAATACAAAAATAAATTTTATGCAAAACTTATGAAATACCTTGTATCTTATGGTATCATATGTACATTTAAATTTGCGTCACCCTATATAATTGTCTATAACTTGCCAGCTAATATATTATAACATTCAAGCAATATA